>VOPJ01001080.1:0-174773 GCA_014673585.1 Semibalanus balanoides
GACATTATTATTGGGCTATAGAGGATAGGAGCAATCTGTGTAGACATCTCTGGTGCACTTAAATACATTCAAGTGTTTTGTGCGGGGAGCAATCTGGTGGGGGCAGGATTCCTGTCTACTGTGCCGGTGACCCGGGGTCAAATCACTGGGTGGGCCACTGAAACAGTCGCCTGGCCCCCATATAATAACCCTCGGAACAGGATGACTGTTCCAGCACCAAGATCCCAAAGAGGATACGGTGCTTCACTTGGTCCACAAAACCAAAACAAAGTGTTTTGTTATCGTAATAGCAGCAGGTGATTCAGTCAAGGCTCGATGAATGCTAGTTTATCTCCCAGGGCCAACCAAGATTCTTATAGATAAGGTTGCGGATTGAGTCACGTGACCAAAATGAGCACCCGAAGCAGGGGACCTTAACCAAAGAAGAACACTCAAGGCAAGTAGCACACCTATTGCTCACTTAATCTTAGTCACTAAAATTAAATATATAATGTGATTATTCCATTTTTTAGTCTGAAAATCAGGTGAAAAATTACAAATATTTAGTATTTGAATAAAGTAAAGAAGACCAACCAATTTACATGTCCATAAAACAAATATATATTACATTCTTGGAAATATTGTCTTACCATGACTGAGTATTCTTTTTCAATGGGCCACGCAAATGGAAACTTTCATCGTAATAAATTTATGCACATAATAAATAATTATGTTATACAATACAATATTTTTATAACAAAATTCCCTACTTAACATGGTATTTATGTACCATGGAAGCTTCTTATTCTGTGCAAAATGAAACACGACCGGAAGTACGGTCGTGGTCTAACTTGGCAGTTTTTGTCAGAACAAGGTAAGATAGGCTCCCCCTCCATAAAGAAAAGCCGATAAATTAATAAAACAGCATAATATATACATTTTTTTGGACTCAATAAATAGCTCATTCTATTAGAGTTTGACATGGCTGCACTTTTCCTTGGCTAGCCGCCCCACTAGCCAAGGGCATCACAGCCACAGCAGCGCAGCCACGTTCCCAAATGTCAAATGGCTGGCCCGTATGGCCACCATGAGGATTTTGGTAAATTAATATTATGTGTATATTTTCAGTCTACTGTATGGCAACAAGCCAAGACTATTTAACGCATGACTTGGTTTGGATAAGATTTTGATGCAAAAGGTGAACTATGGCAGCCACAGCCATAGCCACAGCCATGATCTAGAGATTTTCCAGTCCGGCCCGCCCCATTAGCCATGGGATTCGGCTGGCCATGGGGATAGCCGCCCCATGTAGAACTCTACATCTTATGCTTCTTAGCGTGAAATGCAACGAATTTGGAATCCCAGCTTGAAAATCATGAAAAAATGCTTAATTTTGCGTCCCGAAAAATTGTCGTAGCAGTTGCGTGTTAAAACAAAAGAAGAAGCAATTATAAACATCCTAAATCAAAATTACGTCACGTGATTTCGCACACCTGGGACCAACTATCTTACAAGTTTGTATTGAAGCTGTCAACCAATCAGCGCAGCGGCCGCACCAGCCACGATGGATTTTGCAAATTCAAAACTAAATTGCTTAAAAACGGATAATTTTTGACGTCCATCAAGCTAGCAGCAGATTCATATTGGCGAATCTGCTGCTGCCAGACAGATATTCGCCGGGCTCGAGTATACTGCTGCTGGCAGCAGATTCGGCGAATGTATGTTCGGGAACAACTTCCGCGGCATTTGATGGCGCACCCAGTAGATTGATAATGGTGAACTGCTGCTACCAGTAAGACGCCTTAACCCGCGCACTGCAGGGTTTTCGCGCCGAAAACGAACTGCGGGGGGGTTCCGCCCCCGTGAGATCACGAAAACTACGCAACGTAGCGACAAGCGGAAAACGGCATTGGATATCTCTAGACAAGCTCTATCGAAAGTATTTCAGTCTTTTATTGGATCAGGTCACAGTTGAGGTCACCAGTGGTCGCCAAAGGTCAGATTTTTCCGTTTTAGGACTCTTTTCCAGAAACCCCCGATTATCTCGGAAACTATGGTAGCTAGAAGCAAACGATTAACCCGCGCCCGACTGGGCCTCTGCATTTCCTTCGCCCGACTGGGGGGGGGGGTGTTTGAACACACACCCCCCCTCTAACTCGGCTCCCATGGCACGTAGACCAAAACAAAAGACATTGTTCGAACCGTTATCAAAAATCATTTCGAACTATATTCGGACGTTTTTTCGCCTCACGTCAAACAGTCAGGTCCAATAGAGGTCATTCTGAAGGTCAAATTTTCAAAGGTTTTAGGACAATCGCTCCAGAAACCCCCTAAATATCGCTCGGGAAACCTATTGCTATCTCAGAAACAAACGTTAAAAAACTATTCGGTCTAGCACATTGATTTTGCAATCGAGTAGTGTGATGTATCCCTACAAAATCTGACCTCAAGGTCAATAGTTTTAGGCTCTAGAGGTCAAATATAAAGTCAATAAGCTGATTTTGGCAAAATATTTCGTTGAATCAACTGTCTGTACCTAACAAAGATAACGCCATAAACGATTACGCCATCGTGTTTGCTCTCGTTCAAGGCGCGCTTGTGAAATAATGTCAAATTTGAATTCATGTAAGGTCACTTAAAAAAAAAAATGACCTCGAGGTAAGGTCAAGTGTGACCCAAGTAGGTCATCGTTTGCATATTAGGTAGAGTGTATTGACAAGACAAACACACCTGATATCTGGTGAAAGTTTGCAGTTCTCTATCTTAATTATGGCCAATACGTTATTGACGACAAGGTGTTGGTTGACCTCGGATGGACCTCAGTGAGCTGTTATTTCCGAGGTGAGCAAACCTGCCCCTTGGATCATACATAATATCATATGATAACATCATCCAGAAAGTATGGACTGATATCGTCGACAAAGAAAGCATTTGAATTATTTCTCCATTGACTTATAATTGGGGCGATCGCAAAATTGACCCGCACCTAAGGTCAACCGATACACAATAAAATGCAAAATAAGCATTTGTAGTATTATAATGACTTAATTTTATGCGCTCGAAAAGTTGGTAGATATCGAATATCCTCCTTCAAAAACTGTTAGTCATATGGGCACGACCGCAACACGTTTTTCGTAGGTAAGGGTCATTCTCTGACCTGGCCTTAGTGACCTGACCCTGACCTGACACGAAAACTTGGAATTTTACTTTGCAAGAGTGATACCGGAAAGCATCAGTGATAGCTTAATGGTCCGGAGAATCGACGTTGAATAGTTATGCCCAATTTGGCGGCGGCTACGCCCCGCGGTTTTTTAGTTATCTGATAAAACATAGGGCGGGTGTTTCAAAAACATCCCCCCCGCTAGGCCCAGATGGGCGCGGGGTTAAGAAAGCGATCATCGAATCAATCATAGTATTCTCATAACATCCACGTACGTTGGCTCTTTTCGTTCCGCGGTCACATTACAATGGTACTCACAATTCATTGCGCGCACACGCAACACAAATTGCACGCAGTGCTCTTACTCACTGGTCTTATTGATAAGAGCAAAGATAAAATAACTAATAAAAGTTAGAAATAAAAATAAAAATGAAAGACATCAGACATAGCTGGCTGCCTGGCAGCAGATCCACTGCGCCCGCCGAGTGCAAGTCCGCGGGCTCGTAGAGTCACGCGATGACCACCTACTGTTGTATTCCATGCGGGATGGAACAGCACGGATGCAAAGCAGCACGAGCAATCTCCGTCGGCAAGGCCCTGGGTCAATTCAAGCCTGTGGCTGTGCTGAGTGACACGGCTTGACACGGTCTCACGGTTAAGTCAACACCTCCTCAGCACACCTGGGCGAACGAGGGTGAGTCAGAATCATTGCATCGAAATGCACGCATGATTTAAGCACGATAGTCAACGGCTGCCAGCCAGCTGTCAGAGGGGGGTCACGTGAATCATACGCGAGCGAGCACCACCTTCAAATACGGTAGGCACAATGGTTTATCACGCCTCTCTGAATGCGGTACCAGCTGGTGCTTTGCTGCAGCCCCCCACAGTCAAACAGTACATTAAATGATGGGAACACAGGCTTCAAATGAGCCTTCTTTTTCACAGACCGGTCTGTTTTTGCGAAAATTTTGACACACTACCCAGAGATACAATGCATAACAGCGCGTTGATTACAGACTGAAACGCACGTTGTGCCTCCCAAGTCAAGTTTTTGGTCAACAGACGAACGCCCTAGGTTTGAGAGACTGGGAGGGTGAAGGGTGGTGAATCAAAGTCGCTGGAAATGTACCTAGTGCGCAGGCGCTGGGTGGGTATGCACAGCAATAAAATCTGTTTTGGTCGGATTTATCTTTAACTTGTTCTGCGAGCACCAGGCGTCAGCTATCTTTAAACTTTCCTCATGCGCCTGTTTCAGCACTGGGTAAATCTTTTGGGTGACATGTCGTGGATGAAAACTGCACATCACGTCCGCGTACATATCTAGCCTACAACCAGTGATGTGAGATGGGAAGTCGTTTGTAAATAATAAAAATAAAATCGGCCCTAAAATTGATCCCTGGATCACACCATGAGTCAGCGGCAAAACATCATTACAATCCCGCACATACCAAGCGCATACCAAGCGATAGATGGCCATTGAAATTTGCAATCGCATTTAGGTCCTCAAATTTGAGCTCAGATCAATATTTTAGGCTCCAGAGGTCATGCAAGGTCAAAAAGGCTATTTTTAGCAAAACAGTTTTTCGTGAATAGCATTTCTCCTAACAAAGATAAGGAAATCATTTTGACGCCATCGTGTTTTTCTCATCGAGGTGCTTTGACCCGCTCCGGGCCGGTGCTCGGCGCCACCTTCCTCGGGCCGGGGGGGTGTTTCGACACCCCCCCCCCTTCTAGCTCGGCTCCTTTGGGACCTAGACATAAACCAAAAATATCGTTCTTGAGCTCGTCAAAATGGAGTTGGAAACTATTTTGGTGAAATTTTTATCAGATCAATATTAGGGTCACCAGAGGTCATCAAAGGTCAGATTTTCCAGATTAAGGACATAGCTCCAGATACCCCCAATTATCTCGGAAAATATTATAGCTAGGAGCAAACGATTAAAGAAGCAAAAGATGGCTATTGAAATTTGCGATCGCACTTAGGTCCTCGAATTTGAGCTCAGATCAATAGTTTAGGCTCCAGAGGTCATCAAATGTCAAAAAAGCAGTTTTTGGAAAAATACGTTTTCCTAAATAGCATTTTATATATAACGACGACAGATAACTCATTTTAACACTATCGTGTTTCTCTCGTCAAGACGCTTTGAAACATATACATGATGACCTCGTAAGGTCAATTTTAAAATTTGACCTCAGGTCAAGGTCATTTGGTGACCCATATAGGTCATGCTGCACTATGGGGGCGACGCCCTGGCCCACTGTCCGGAGCACGGCTACCTGTGCCGGTTTGTGGGGCGGCACGCGCACGGTGCCCGGCGTACAGTGATCACTGTGCTGGCGCGGTAACTCGGCTTGAGCCTGCGGGGGTTCGACGGGCCCCGGCTGGCCCGGAGATAGATAGTGGTCTCCTCCGCCTGCTGCTGGTCCTCCTCTCCGCCAGACTCCTTGTGTCGGCTGCTGTTCCGGCCGCGGCCGTCCCGCACTGGCGCGGATACAGGACGAGGACATCCCGCAGCTCTACCAGTGATGACGTCATCGCGAGTCTTTCACCGCTGCTCCCGCTCAGGGAGGGATCACCAGCTGAGCGATCTGGCAGCGAGGTGTTGGTGCTACCAGATGCCGATGACAACACTGCGCAGCGGAGACGGTCCCGGCGCACGCGGGGACGGCGCGGTGGACGCGGCCGTGCGCGGGGACGAAAGGCGGTCGGCGGCGGCGTGGTGGAGGAGTGGTCTCCGATCGTTCTTCAGGTGGGGGTGGGAATGGGGGTTTGTGTGCTATCTCTCTAAACGTTAGATCATAAAGCCTAAAATACTGTCTCTTCGTCACGATTTGTCCTATTATGACTGCGATATGTGTTCTATCTGAAACTCACTCAAACCAGAAACCCTCTCAAGATTTGTTAACTTTCCTTGATATATACTTACTCGCGCTGACCGTCCAGATGGCAGCGGTTTTGGGGGTGTTGCTGCTCTGTCTAAATCTTGTCTTAGTGTTAGAGGCTCATCGGTGTGGTGCTCAACTGTTTAAAGTTAGAAACTTTGTGGCTCTCAATCACCACTCATCGCCGGCGTCGTTTTAACCTGTGTGCACTGTATAGACCTCCAGGCCATTCCATACGCTCGGTGACTGCTGATTTAGATTGCTCGAATGCAAATTTCAACGCATCATTCTTCACTCATCATGTCCTATTTGTATTGCAGGTGATGTCAATTGTAATATTTTAGCCTCGGATAGTGACCATACTAGGACTAAGCTGATAGAGCTTTTAGACAGTTTAACTTTACACCAATTTGTGCAGGTGCCTACATATAGATCTGGATCTCTTTTAGATATATGTGTCTCAAACCATCTTAACTTTGTAACAGACCTGAGTGTATTTGAATGTGCATACAGTGATCATTTTTTTAGTCAAGGCTATCATCAACATTCCCAAGCACAGAGCCAAACCATCATATGTCATTCTAGACGTTTGCATAGGTTGAGTGCTTTAGATTTTAATGTGTCTCTGTACCACACCGACTGGAGCCCTGTGTTCTCATGTGCGGGGTGTCTGATCAGTGGTCTGCTTTTCTAGCGTTATTGCTACCTACTCTTGACTCTCATACTCCTCTGCAGCGCATCAAAATTCACAACCCTTCGCCTTCCCCCCTGCCTCGGACGCCACCCTGCGAGTGAAGGCACAGCGACGTGGACTTGTTGCCAAGGTGCGGGATCCTGCTCTTCTCACGCTGGATCAGAAAGTATAATCAGCTATCCGACGGATGTGAGACGGGGAATATTGCCAGTATGGTGAGAGAGCAGGTCCTGCCACATGTTACGGAACATCCGCCAAAATCATTGAGGGCAAGAAGTCCACACAGAGAGTTGTGCCTGAGGCCACCCCGACGAACTTAACGAGTACTTTGTGGGGGTGGGCCCCCGAGTCGCAGGTGAGGTTCGAGCCAGGGGGTGCCCCTTGAGCTTCCGTGCCTGTTTACCCAGGGTTGGTGTGTGCTTTCTCTTTGCAAACGATGACATCGACTCTCTCCGTCCTGTCTTTTTCTATGAAAATTCAGGAGCTTGTGGGCAGACGGCATTTGCATTAAAGTTAATAAGCTTTGTTTTGAAACTATTGGCCACGTCATCCTTCATATTCTCAACACCTGTCACACATCCTGTGAATTTCCTGATTCCTTGAAACATTCCATCGTACATCCTATCCACAATTCCGGAAGCCCATCAGATGCCTCAAACTTCAGACCTATTTCCATCGTTCCTGCCTTTCCAAAGCTTGTCGAGAAGGTAGTCCAGCGCCAACTCTACTTGTGCATGGCTGATAACAACCTCTTTTCCTCATCCCAGCACGGTTTCCGCTCCTGTCTTTCCACAGAAACTGCGCTCCTTACCGTATCCGATCATATCCTTGCCGCTACTGACCGCCAGGAACTTACTCTCCTCTTGCTCCCTTGATCTTTCCAATGCTTGATGTATTACCACACAAACGCTTCTTCCATACTTCAAGACTTTCCTATCGATCCTACTGGCTTTCTTCTACCTTACTTCATAGGTCATACCCAATCTGTTTGTAACTGCGACGGGCCGTGGCAACCGGCAACTTTCAGACCCAGCCCAATCCCATCGTGTATTTCAAGGATCCTTCTGGCCCACTCCTCTTCCGATCTTTTGCTAACGACCTGCTCCTTTGGCCCCTGACGCGCAGTGGTGCAGTACGCTGAATGATACCCAAGTTTTGATATCTGGCAAAAAAGACTCCCCCGCAGCTCATTGCTACAATGAACAGACATTAGAAACTCCTTGGACGTCTGGTTCCATTCCATGGTCTGAAAGTAAACAACAAGTAAAACGGAACTTATTGTCTGCTGGTCCCGTCAAAATTGTCGTGGCATGGCTCCCATTACTGTTCGGTTCCGCGAGGATGCAGTGCGTAAGGGCCCCACCGTGAGGAACCTTGGCGTAGTGTTCGACAAGTACCTCACCTGGGACTCTCACGTTTCTGCCCTTGCCAAAAAAATGCAACGGTATCCTCATCGGCCTGTCTCACGTGCGTCACCAGATCCCGCCTGACCTTCTGCCCACCTTGGTCAATGCCTTGTTCCTCTCGCACGTTCGTTACTGCCTTGCCGTTAATGACAACGGGTCGGAAAAAAAAACACACAACGCCTCCAAAAAATCCAGAACTTTGCAATGCGCGCTGTCTCCGGCCGTCGCAAATTTGATCATATATCGGACGTGCGTGAGGAACTAGGCTGGCCTTCTGCCCGTCAGCTCTACCAACAGCACTCTATTACTTTGCTTCACAAAATATGAGTTACCGGCGAATCACAAGCTCTTGCCTGTCATATGCAGGCCAACTCTTCTCTTCGCTCCCGTTCTACTCGTCAGGACACTGATCTAGCTCTCCCGCGCGTAAGGACGGAGGCGGGTAGGCGGCGCCTCCTATTCAGTGTAGCGAAACTTTACAACACCTTACCTCTGGAACTCCGAAACTCGTCGCTCGCGTCTTTTAAGCATGTACTGTGCAATCATTTAGCTGGGAATGAGCCTGGGACTGGATGAATGTGTGGTGTGTATGGGTGTGTGCTTTTATTCTTTGCCTTTGTGCTTTTATGTTTTGCCTGTGTGAATGCTGCTTAGGAGTGCCTTTTAACCCTATTACTGTCGGGGGGCCGAATCGCCCCCCCTTGAGGTTTTTCGCGTACAGTTCATTCATAACTCAACCCAGAATCTTCAAACTTGCTGACTTTTCATTCCGTTTCATTGCGCATCGAATGGTGTACTTTTTCAAAAGTAAATTATTAAGAGGAGGTCCAGGACAGTTTTTAGGGGGCGTGTTCGGCCGTTTTGACACAAAATCTTTGCATGGTTAAGCACTCGTGGAGAGTTGTGTGTTGACGAGAAGTTTTAGCGAAAACAAATATCGGTAGAAAATTGATTGTTCTTTGAGATGGCAGTCTCGAAATTTCAAAATTTTGAATTTTGAAATCTGTTTTTTTTTACTTATTTTTTCACAAAATAATGCATTTTTTTATTTTCACGACGTTTAAAAAACCGGATTGTATGTGAGAGAAAACATGCAGAATAATATGTGTTGAAAGTNACTGTACTTATTTATTATTGTTCTGTTTACATTTCCATCTGTCATTTTGGTATCTTGTTAACTTGTTTTTACCACATGGCTGGCCACCAAGTTGGTGGCCCCATCTGGCCACGTGTGTGGCCTCATGATTTTATTCTGCTTAACCAAATTCGCTTTCAGATTGTATGTTAAAAATGTTTTTTTTTTCTGAATAAAAATCTGTTCTTAAAAAACTATTCTCTTCGCTCCCGTTATACTCGTCAGGACACTGATCCTCTCCTGCGCGTGAGGACGGAGGCGGGTAGGCGGCGCCTCCTATACAGTATCGCGAAACTGTACAACACCTTACCTCTGGAACTCCGAAACTCGTCGCTCGCGTCTTTTAAGCATGTACTGTGAAATCATTTAGCTGGGAGTGAGCCTGGGACTGGATACATGTGTAGTGTGTATGGATATGTGCTTTAATTTTTTGCCTTTGTGCTTTTATGTTTTGCCTGTGTTAATGCTGCTTACGAGTGCCTTTTAACATTTCTCACCTTTTAACGTTATAGACTCGACACTCGGAATAGCCATTTTATGTTGGAGAGTGTTTTAAATGTCAATACATACATACATACATATATACATGCATTGAGCAGCGTTATAGAGGTGGGACAGGGCGTCATAGAAAAGGACGCCACTGTCTAGCACCGCGGTGCCTCTCTGCGCTACATCTGTTAAGCTTTTCGCCTGCCAAACGATCACAGGCGCTTATATGGTACTCTGGATCCACTGAATCTCCGCTGCCTTCTTTATACTGCATTGGTTTTCTATTCTTGGACCCATTTTCTACGCTCAACAACCATCAACCCGTGTCAACTTTGGAAGTAGCAGCTGCGGACTCCACACCGCACGCAATCTGGCACAGTGGTCGTGTGCAGATCTGTCGGGGGGAATATTGGACGTCGTCAAACCGTCAAACCGCCGCATATCAGTCAGCAGAGAGGGCCGCCGACTTCATATCTCCGCTCGTACCCAGTTTATGTCGAACACCCAGCCGCCAGATGAAGTTCTCAACAACACTGGTGCGCCGATATTGTAGACCGAGCCGGCCGGCGTGCGCCACAAGTGGATGTGGTGGACTCTGATGTGGGAGATCTGTCCGCTCACGTCCGAGAGTGCTTATGAGTGTGGGAGTGAGGACGCGAGTTCAGAGGACTAAGTGAAGGTGTCTGATGCCAATGCAGGTCGCCGACATTCACACGCTTGAATACACACAAGAACCACTCGGCCAAGCCCGTCTTTGAAGCCAGTCACCTGGCTGATTCAGCTTCTAGAAACAGGGACCGAGGCCCGAGACCACCCAGAATGAGGCTCTGTGGCGGCAAATTAGCCAGGCCTCTCTGGTACCTCAGGAAGTTCACAGTAACATCCCGGTTCCATCTACTCACAGGACCAGAGCTCGGTCTGCAGGATAAGAGCTTGCTGAACGATATCCGGCCAGAAGGCTCGTCTCAGCTCGAAATCCGCCATGCCTTGGCCGCCGCCACCGCCACCCAATTTCCCGCGTGCCGTCCCGCCGCCATCGCCTATGATCCATTGTACGGGATTTAATAAGGCCGGGCCGAAATTAAATCGCTGGATGCCGTCCGCGTTAGCCTGATCTGGTAATTAGCCTGGGCACAGATGACGTCACGGTCGGAAACAGGTCGGCCGTCTTCGGGGCCGGCAGCTGCAGACGCGAATTATGATCCGTTTGGGCACTGGCGGCCCGCGGAGCTCTCTTGTATAATTCGACCGACTCTGTAGTTTGTGATATCTGATCAACTCAACACGCTGCTTGGGGACTTATGATATCTTACTTATACTAGTTCTGGACGCTTCTGTGCCTAATGTGATATACTTAGGTATATGACATATCTGGCCTGTTCTACGTAGTGATTCATATATGATATGACCTTACTAGGATAGGTACTATTCTGTTTAACTATGACCACGTTATCGCAAAGAGCTTCAATACCAAATAATGTTGAATAATGTTCACTATTGTGTAATGGTTGAACCGTCGTTATTCGCTAAAAAGGATACCGCTTTATGCTAAGAGCAACAGAACACATATCTAAGGCTGTGTTCTGACCGTGCACATTCCCGGCGGGAATCCCCGGAATCCACGTCGAGCGTCAGCTGTTGCATGTTAAGGCATGTCTCTTTTCCACTGCACTTTATAGCAACTGCGCAAAATTCCTACATTCCCTGGACTCCCGGCGGGAATTCGACGGTCAGAACACAGCCTAAATCTACTTGGGGCGTGTTCTGACCGTCGATTCCCGTGGGGATTCCAGGGAATCGGTAGAAAAGTGTTTCTTCCTATTCCTGAAGCAAAGAGTTAACAGGAATAAGAATGCATAATTACATTGCCAAACTGCGCGGTAGAGTAGCGCAGTTCAAATGCCCGCCGGGGATTCACTAGGGATTTTCGCAGGGAACGTGAACGGTCAGAACAAGGCCTTATATTTCTGTCCCTAGATGGCACTAGTAGTAAACGCCTGAAGCTATGCTGTACCGCATGACACGAACCCGAGAACCCGAGTGTGGTCTGCGCAGTGGAGGAGAGGTTCCTAGCGGAGTCGATTTGACCATCGAAAGCCCGGCACAGATTGATTTCGGAAGGGAAACACACTTTTCAGAGAAGACTTTTCGAGCAAAAAGCTTCTGATATTGGATTGCTAAAGAATGGATGTAGCCAAGTATATCAAGAGTGAATTTCCTGCCAAGACCTGGGCCCAATTTTACCAAGAGTCCAGTCTTACCAAATGCCGTGAATGGGTAAATACGGCATATTGATGCGCCGGCCTGCAAAAATTCCGGGACTCGGGATCGAACCGAGGATAATCACATCATCAGCATAGCGCTCTACCGTCTAGGCTATTTCGACAACGAGAGAGCCTGAACCAAACGCTGTGGTTAAATAGGGGCGGCATTCTGAGCACTCCATTCACGGCATGCCGTACTTACGCCATTCACGGCACTTGGTAAGATTGGGCCCTGATCAACATCAATCTTTCACCTCTTTGTCGATCAGAGTTCCGAGTGCTTCTCAAGACAGATCCAGCAGGCAGGTCCCAGCAGACGGGTTCCAGCAGACTGGTCCCAAAAACACGGCCCCTGCTGCTGTCCAGCTGAGAGGTCCCAGTGGCGGTCCCAGCTGTTCGGTCCCAGCAATGGTCCCACCAGGCGGGTCCCAGCTGTCCGGTCCCGTCACCTGTCGACCAGACCGCCAGTCTGCACAGCGGCCGAAATATGGGCCCGCGCGCCGAATCGATGCCGCATTAGGCCTTCAGAAGCCGACGCCGGCCGCGCCGCACCGGACCGCACGCCGACGTCGGAATTAAAATCGACCTGGCGCGGTCAGCCTTTCGCCGGCCACAAAGGCTGTCGACGTCCGAGCGCCACCGATCAAAGCCGCGCCACGCGCCGCGCGCCGGAAACCGGACCTGCCTGTTGTCGCCGCCGGACGCGCACCAATTCCGCCGGGCCGCCACCGGGTCGGCAGGGGAATTGCGTGGACACGGGCAACCTTGTTAGCCGCCGGCTGAATTGCTCTCACTGGTGTGAGTCCAGGTTAATCGCGTTAGCAGAGCGCGGCGGGTGCCTCGCTCGGCCGACTCCGTCGCCTGTAATTATATCACAACACGGCGCAGCAGAGGTGCAGGAGGCGTGGTGACGACAGGACGAGGAACAACACGTGCGTGTCGGCTATGATGAGATGCATCGGTCGGTAACGCGTGTAGGTATGTAGTGCGGTATGGCTGAGCTGGTACACGCGTCTGTACGGTAGGGCGAGCTGTGTTAGCCTGTAATGCGTGATGTGTGCACGGTATAACAAGCCTACAAGGTGAGTTGGTTTGCAACACGTGTGCATGCACGGTATGACGCAATGTGTTGTTTTGTAGTGCGTGATGTATGCACGGTATGACGAGACGTGTTGGTTTGTAACACGTGTGTATGTATGTACTATTATGACTCTTGTTTTCGCAACACTGATATGCATGGCGGCTGTGTTGGCGGCTGTGTTGGCGGTGTTTGTTTCGGCTGTGGATGGGCTGTGATGGGCGGCTGTGATGGCGGCTGTTTTGGCGCTGTGTTGCGGGCTGTGATGCGGCTGTGATGGCGCCTGTGATGGCGGCTGTGATGGCGGCTGTGATGGCGGCTGTGTATGGCGGCTGTGTTTGGCGGCTATTGTTGGCGGCTGTGTTGGCGCTGTGTTGGCGCTGTGTGGGCGGCTGTGATGGCGGCTGTGTTGGCGGCTGTGTTGCGGCGTGATGGCGGCTGGTGATGGTGGCTGTGTGGCGGCTGTGATGGCGGCTGTGTTGGCGCTGTGATGGCGGCTGTGATGGCGGCTGTTGTTGCGGCTGTTGGCGGCCCTCGTGATGGGCGCTGTGATGGTGGCTGTGTTGGCGGCTGTGATCGGCGGCTGTGTTGGCGGCTTGTGATGGCGGCTGTGTTGGCTGCTGTGATGGCGGCTGTGATGGGGCTGTGATGGCGGTGTTGTTGGCGGCTGATGGCGGCTGTGTTGGGGTGTGATGGCGGCGTGTTGGCGGCTGGATGGCGGCTGTGATGGCGGCTGGTGTTGGCGGCCTGTGATGGCGGCTGTGTTGGCGCTGTGATTGGCGGTGATGGTGGCTGTGTTGGCGGCTTTGTGTTGGCGGCTGGTGTTGGCTGCTGTGTTGGTGGCTGTGATGGCGGTGTGTTGGCTGCTGTGATGCGGCTGTGATGGCGGCTGTGATGGCGGCTGTGTTGGCGGCTGTGATGGCGGCTGTGTTGGCGGCTGTTTGGTGGCTGGTGATGGTGGCTGTGATGGCGGCTGTGCTTGGCGGCTGTGATGGCGGCTGTGAATGGCGGCTGTGAAGTGGCGGCTGTGTTGGCGGCTGTGATGGCGCTGTGAATGGCGGCTGTGATGGCGGCTGTGTTTGGCTTGCCCTGTCGTTGACCGGTCTGCAGTTCACCCCAATCTAAACTCGGATGTACTGGGAACGGAACTGACTGGTGACTATTCACAATCCAGTGTTTAAATGCAGGGTGATGAATGTACATACACACGTATAATTCCTGTTACTAGAAACTTTTCAGTACTGAGGAAACAGCATGGTTGTCAGGAGGTCGGAATATTCGAGAGCTATTTATATTGAATCGGTCGATCGTCCGGCACGGGTTAATCGGTCGGAGATTGGTGAGGGCCGGTGCGGGCCCGTGCTCGTACTTTATTGAATTCCAGAAACTTGGTAATATCTGAACGACCCGAGTGACCCGACGGTGTAGTCAGATTACGAAGTAATTTTGGTTGGTTACATACCTCAAAAGTGATGCCGACGTCACAAGTAATGAAAGTTGTATTTGACCGAATGTTGATGTAAATTATTCGAGAAAATAAGTGGTTCAATTGGTGATCAAAATGTTCCTGATTTTACTGTTCCTCGGGCCAGCTAGCTATCAGAGAGAATGCCAAATGCCTGACAGGCTTATAAGCAAGGGTGTCGCCACCTTTCGAAAGTTGGGGGGACAGAGGCACTTTGAAGTCGATTTTTTCCACGCAATGTTAGAATCAGTATGATCACTTACAATGTTGTAGTTATTGCCACTAAACTATTTTGCTTGCAGTTTGCACAAATCATACTCATCTACTTTCACCGTAATCCACAAACAGTCTAACTCCACACATGACACACGGTCCTGTCTCCCGATACGGTGCTGCCACCGTCCTAATATTGTTTGCTTATTGGGGTTTTAGGGCGCGCCGACACCTTTGGGTCAATTTGCGCCCAGCCGTCCTAATATAACTGCGGTACCGTTTTCAGGAGAGCTCCGTGATCTCGGCTGTCGGCCTGGTCTGCAATGTTCGGCTGCGGATCTCCCGAAGCTGCCTCTCTGGAATGACATCGACCGGAGCGCGACATACCGGCCCTGCTGAGCGGTACCGACTTCTGTGACGGCGACGCGGCATGTCGGCGACGGCAGGAACGTGGCGGTCCCGACTCACCCTTACCGTGCTGCTGGTCACCGCACCGACCACCGCAGTCGACCTCGGTACGTACCACTTCTGGGTACCATCTGGGCGTGTTTTACTTCCGGGGACCGTCTGGGCGTGTTTCGCTTCCTTCCGGGGACCGTCTGGGCGTGTTTCGCTTCCTTCCGGGTACCATCTGGGCGTGTTTCCGGGGACCGTCTGGGCGTGTTTCGATTCCGGGGACCGTCTGAGTGTGTTCTGCTTCTGAGTGCGGTCAGCGCACGTCCGGATTCCAAGATGCCTCGAAAAGTCATGTACTTTTAGAGAAGTGTAAGAAGTTCCATTTTTCTTAGCTAAAAATGTAAGCAATAATCAAGTTTATTGTTTGTACTTAATTACAAAACACCTTGAACATGGGATTTTCTAACAGAACTCCTAAAGCTCAGGGAGAACATGAAGAGACCAGCACTGCAGCTCTGCGCAGAGAGATGGCGTGACGGAATGTTCCAGCTGTTTCAGCAGCTGGCTGGCCCCTGTATGTGTTCGCAGTGTTATCTGTCATCCGCTCGTATCGTGTAGACAGTTCACACACGTAAATTATACCAATTCGGCTTAATATAACCACGTTTTCATCCGTAGCATTCCAAACATTCCCGCTCTTTGATTACCCGGGCGAAAATATAAACCAAGGGACGTTTTTGTAATTGACTTAACGAAATTCAAACATATTCGCATACAAAGGAACGCAGCACAAATGCCACGTGTCACTCTCGAGCCTTCAGGACGATGCATACGCGTATAACAGCTGAGGGTTATTATCTCCCGTCCGCTCTGGATGGCAGCAGGTGGGCCGAGGCCTTCGGCGGATTCCGGCCAGCCAAAGGCCTTCAGAATTGCTCAGCTGGGCGCCGTTTGCACGCATGCCGTGCTGACATCGATTGCAGCGGACGGCGGCGGCCGCGTCTGCGGGGGCGACTGGCCCTGTCAGCCGCGCCGAATTCCCTGCCGCGGCGACACGTGCGCCGCTAACGCCGCCACCAGCGCCGCGCCGCGCCACTATTGACTCCGTCAGCCGGCTCTGCGCCGGTGATAGTGGCACTCAATTCCCGCCGCGTATTTCTGGACGTCTGCTAGTTGGTCGGTACGAGTGAGGGCCAGGTGTCGGGCTCCATGATTAGACCCAATACAGCTGTGAGCCGGTGGCGGCGGCAGCCTTAGCTGATATACACCAGCGCTGACAGTGACCAGCCGCGGCTGTCGTTCCGTTTTTGGCTCCTCACCCTAGACTTTCGACCTAGCTGCGATGATCCGCCGGCAGTGTCCGCCGCTCCGTGCCTCACTCGGTTCTCCCAGGGCGACATCTGCGCCGTTTCAGCCGATCGTTCTGAATAATACAGCCCCAGGAATCGATCCGGCACGGGTGAACGGCGCCTGGGGTCCACCAGGCTGGTCCACGGTCGTGCAAAGGTGTCCCGCGGGCCCCATCAGCAGACAAGCACCTGTAGTCCTGCAAAGGTGTCCCGTGGGAAACAGTGCACTGTTCTCTCACCAGACGGCATTGGAATCGTCTTAATGTTTGCAATTGGTCCGTTCTCATGTATGTGGCGTGCAACGGTGCAATGACCTTTACATTGACATTGTCAGCAAATTGCATTGGAAGAATATGTGAATGTTTAATATCTAAAAAAGACACAAGACACAGTGTTCACTGTTATAAGCCTATTCGGCACATCTAGGACAATACCCGATCAAGTTTATTGTGAGGTTTGTATCTTGTAAACGCAGTTTTCCTAGAACTACATTTATACACAACAGTTTAAATTTATTATTTCGCCAATTGCCAATAAGAGAACAATGGCTACCAAACTTAAAATATATAATTGTAAGGTGATGTTTATAACAAAAAAGATATAACATTCTAACAAAACATACAAAGTTTAAACTGAATAAGAACAAAAAAAAAAAACAACCAAACAACAAAACATTTACAACAAATAATAGCTTATAATAAAAGAATAAAAAATTACAATAATTTTATAAAAAACAGATAAATTGGATACTCCAAAAGATTGAAAGAAGCAAAAATAAAGATAAATGTCATATACGAAGTCACATTGACCTCTATATTATACCCTAGACGGGCCAACAACCAACTTGCGGCGGCCGGCGGCAACGCGGAATACAATGTTCCCAGCCGTGTTAATGGCAAAATACTAGCGCCATTCTGCAAGTGGTCAGAACAAAAACTCTTCACCGCCATTAGGCAGATCAAGTGCTATAAAGGCACGTGAATATTCAAAATGCGGACTACGGTTCTTCAAGATATTGGTACGCTATTGCGACTTAAATTAACGATCTCAAAGAATATCGAGACATCTTTTGAGACACAAATGATCGGGCACTCAGATTTTCTTTGGAACTACTCTGGCAAAATGAAATATCGAAATGTTTAATTTTGTGGACTCATTTACGTACAAAAAATAGCAACATATTATTTGACTATTATAACAAACGAATAACTTATCATGGTGTATCAAATGGTTGTAATCTATTTTCATTCTTCGTTGCCTACTAAACCTCTTACGCTACAGTTGGTACGCAGCCCATGCTCATTACCATTTTTATCGCCCACGGACACAAATATCATCGATGGCGGCTTTCTCCTTAACTTGGTTGTGATTCCGAAACGCGCCGCGCGCGACCGTTCCGTTTCGTTAATACCACATGAATCAAGGTTCGATTAATTGCGGTTGACCACTTGCGCGTTGCCGTTTCTGGAAAGGGTAAATATATGGAGTGGGCCGTCTAGGTATATATAGAGGTCAATGACGAGTCACACTAAGCATGTTAACAGATATGAACTCCAACTCATGTTCATCACCTTGACTGAGCGAAATGTGATTATATATTTTCTGGGATGTTTCATCAAAGAGCGGAACAGCTATAGATGTTATTCGAGTGAAAGGAAGGCCTTATATTAATCTAATAGTTCATGTTTTGAAACTTATTTTAAAATAAAAAACATTAAACACCCGACGTTTGGCGTTTATCGTTTATTCATGGCTAAGTTAGAAATCGTATATATCTTGTATTTGCCCATAAATAAGCGATAAACGCGAAACGTCGGGTATTTTTTTTAATAAGTTTCAAAACATGAACTATTAGATTAATATTTTATTTGATATTTTTTATTTGATTACCTTCCTTTCAATCGATTAACATTTGTTACATAAATATTCTTTAGCTATAGATATGATCATTGAAACTAAATCAGGGGCTTTCCTCTTTGAAACTTTCTCTCTCTAGCAACCCTTAAAATGAATTCGACACATATTTCTAGCATGAGTATTGCACTAGTTGTATAGACGCTATGTAATTTATCAGTTGCTGCTACCCTGTCTTGTAATTATAAATGCATACAGGCTCTGGAAGGAAGTCATCACCATAAACACCGGATTATCCATAAATTCAACACTGAGCGTGCCAATTAGATACGTTGATACCAAGCTTTCCATTGTGTTTGGGTAAAGGTTCTGGTCTTACTCGCTGTTATACATAATAATTATTTATAAATAAAAGCTTACTTAAAGGGAGTGTGCCTACTCACATTGGTCATGTGGAGTTGTTGACACTAGTCTGTATAACATATTTTCTGAATAAATTAGCCAAGTGTACTTTAATTTCCCCCAGAATCCTTATGTTAGCTGAGATAAATATTCCAAAGTCAGCCAATCAAAACTAATGCAGCTAGATTAATAATATCAATAGTCGCCAGAGAGCTTTTCGCACTAGAAAAGCATTGCTCTTAAATTACAAACCGCTAGGAACATATATTGTTAGCTCCTGGCCAGTGCCAGCCATTATACGGTAAACATGTACTTTGCACTCTGTTTTTATAAGTAAAACGATCAGTTTATGAGTTTTTGAAACAAAACAAATGCAAAACAGAATAATATGCTAAAAAATTCAACTAAAGCGAATGACTCCAGACAAAGTGAATTTTATTGAACCAATTAATCAAAAGCAATAAGTCTTGTTACCGTAATAAAAATATATTTGACATTTCAAAAGAGTAGGCACATCTCTCCTTTAAATTAGTAAAATGAATTGAGTCAGTTCAAATACGATACAAACAATAAGATAAGCTACCTGCAGTATGGTTTCAAAGCATGTTTATGTGCACTGGGAAATGTCTTAGTGCTCCTCGCAAACATTTGTGAGTAACTAGTACCTAGTCATGCTATGTTTGATGAATATTTTCGCTTATTTAAACCTCGAAAACGTGATGTAACGTGCTTCCTGGCAAATTGGTGCACTACTTCTGTTTGTTTTTCTACGTTTACTCCTTCGTTATCAAACAATTTTAGATGCGGAGGTAGGTAAAGTATGTCCCTACATATTCAAAACTGAAAGGTGCGTCAAGCGATATTGAAACGAACATTACAAATGCATGTCGGCAAATCTGTGATGTGTTGTTGGTCGGCAAAGTCGGCCGACCAGCGAACCAAGGCTGGACCCGGCCTCTACGTCGACCGGTAGTGGGATAAGTCATGTGCTTTTTGACATATAATTTACTGCTGCATGATCATGGGACATGGGTGATGACAATATATTTATGCTATTTTCAGTGCAAGCGATAACATGCAAGGTATTACTCATTCACACAGGTCTGATACTATCTGAAAAAACGATCGATACTACCAAACATAGACAAACCTACTGCAAAAACTGATAAAATGTGTGATCTAATCGTGTAGAAAAATACGATCATATAATCGCCAAAGTTAAACACTCGATTCGATTATTTGGCAATATCTTTTGTGGACATCGTCAAGCAAGCTTTCGTTACTGGTCTTCCCCGGGCGCGACCTGCCAATTTACTGTCACCATCCACAAACACAGTACGTACAGTGAACACCATATGTTCTGTCCACTTCATCGACACCACCCGATGACGATACATCCAGCGAATAAATCCTTCGTGAAAACGGCTAGTAGCAGGCATTTCAGTGAACTATTCGAATACACCCTCCATTTCTCTGGGGCGATGTTTGTTTTTGTCTGCCGGAAGCTAGCGTATAAAGTATTCTTAACAAGCTTTTGGTTAAGCGCATCCGTTTAGTTTAATGTCAACATTGTCCATCGGTGATGTCTGTCGGTGCTACACGCAGTAACATCTAATGCAATTATGTATGCCCTCGCCCTTGATACCGGGGGCGAGGGCTAGAGTAATTGCATTGGATTCCACTGCGTGCATCACCTCCCAGCTGCGGATCCAGAGCGGGAGTTTGGGGGTCAAAATTCCAAAAAGTCTCAAACAATTCTGAAAACTTCGGATTTCGCTTGCTTATGTGTATTAAGGATGGAACAACCGCAGGCCCGGGGCCCAGTTACGGCTGAAGTTATGCATTGGTAGCTGATAAAAAGCAATCTTTCTTTGGTAAAATTTGCTTAGATTTCTTTCTTTATCATGAAATGAGTCATTTCTTGCCGATTTCGGACGTTTTCGGGGGAACAATTGCCTATTTTGCCCAGCCGTAGATCCACCACTGGACAGAGACAGAGACAGAGGTAGTGTCGACTGTCGCCGATGTGGACAGAGCATATGGTCTGCAATCTGCACTGTACGTGTACATACATACGCCAACCGGTGACCAGACACTTCTTCCCTGAGAGGGCACCATTGCAGGATAGCATAAGGTGCATGTAAGCTAGCCCACTTCTATTTTTGTCTGATTGCACCGCAGTATCAGTGCGTCAATGTAGGCTGTTCCGCACTACGGCCGAACACTGCGGTACAGGCTACCTTGCAGTTTTACCGTCCATCAGCAACTCAGCATGATCGGTCACCATGCAGCTCATCAATATTGGTGGGAGGCGCGCCAAACCTGCTCTTCTGTACACAGAGCGATTATAAGCTGTTGTAAGCCTTCCTCGAGATGCTCATAGATCAATGCCATCTGTGTTTACCACTCTACGAGCATTCATAGAGCTATGGACAGCTTTGTCCACACTCAACACCGGGTTGTTCGCGTCCACGCTGAGTTAATACAATCTGGCAAACTGCAGGCATATTTATCTCAGTGAACGTGGTCAACCAATACTTGGCTTCGGTTGAATAAGGTAACAGTACCTGTTCTGGTTAACTTTTCCAATTATCGGCCCCTGCTTGAAACTCCTCTGGATAATAATAAAGTCAAATCTACTTCAAAACGCATTCCTCTGTCAAAATACTAATCAAATGACAGAATTAGCCTCTCAAGGGAACGGGCGTTTAATGTTTGCCACTAAAGCATCTGAACCAAACCATTTCGCACTTTTATGGCCCTCCAAATGTCTCCTGCCATGTAGCACCGGCACGGCATCCGCGTTTCCAAACACCACCCGACTACTGCAGCCGCTTACGGGTCCTGTAGAATACTTCTGACACGAATATTCTACTTAGATAACTCATCAGACTTAATAATTCACTGTTTGTCTGTGACTCAGAAAACTTCTTATGAACAGCAAGTGGCACGACGGCACGTTTAAGCCATAAAACTATTATATTTTTGTTTAACATAGCCACGTATGAAAATCAAATATTCGATTCAATACGGTTATAGGTTAGTATGTAGGTACGAAATCACTGTTGATTGTTGAATTCTTTCTGAGTTTTCATGACCTTGATTGCAGACTACAGTACTAAGCCATACTTTTAGGTACAGGGGAGGCTATGCAATTTTCCAGAGACATCAAGATGGAGAGATAGTTTGATGTAAACACCCTAACAGACGGATTCATAAATGGACCGTATTCGTCTGTATATAATAAAAATTACATCCTATAAAATGTAGAAAGATTCTAAAAAGTAGCAATGTGTGATTCCAGTATCACGCTGAACAAATTGGGTGTTTTTTACGGTAAACAGGCTCAAATTGACGAAATGTGTCACATTCAGTACACAAACTTACGGCCAAAGACGAGCGCTAACCTCGGTATACCTGCCTGCAACTATAATAGGCATGAGGAATTGTGGTTCTTAATGGTTCTATTTTTCCCAGAGGCAATTCCATTTGCATTCAGTTTCGAGGGTGGAATGCTCTCTAACACTTTAACACTAACACAATACGTGATATGCCTTGAGGGTCAGAAATACATAAAAAAGCATGCATGTATTGTTTATCTGTAATTCCTCACATCCATCAACATATACATTCCTCTGGAGATGACGATATTTACAATGACCTTTGTTCGATTGCGAATTACAGTGCAGTGGTTGAAGTGCTTTATTTGAATGCAATACTACAATTTATTTTTGAAAACATTGTAATGATTCCCGGCGAAATATTCCTAACGAAGAATGTAAGCCGATGATACGATCACGTGGTAGAGACGCTGGAGTGCACATGCTTTCCTTTATTTACTACTTATTTGTAAACATGATCGACAACAAAACTGCCTTTGAGGCAGGCATGTAGACCAGACATGTCAATTGGTATTCCTGTCACAAATAAAAGCAATCCAGTGAAGTGTCAGGTCGCCAGGTCCATCAGCCCAGGTCACCTCTGCAGAAATCACTAAGGATGAAACGTTGATTGTAAGCTGTTTCAGGCTGTCTGCGATCTTAAAGCTCTTGCATTATTCATAACACCCATACCCTCCCCCGCCAGGCCGCCGACCACCGGAAGTACCCTCCTCCAGCGCCGGTATTCACGAACAGGCGATCAGGATTGTTGACCCCCATCCCCTTCAGCGCCGCCACTCACTTACATGAACAGGCGATCAGGAGTACCTCATCCTCTCCAGCGCCGGCACTCACGAACAGACGATCAAGAGTACCCCTCCCCCTCTCCAGCGTCGGCACTCATGAAGTCAGACGAGCAGGAGTACCCCTCCCCCTCTCCAGCGTCGGCACTCATGAAGTCGGTACTCATGAAGTCAGACGAGCAGGAGTGCCCTGCCTCTCCAGCGCCGGCACCCACGAACAGCCTAGCAGGAGTACCCCATCCCCCCTCCATTGCCGTCGCACATGAGGAGACGACTCAACCATGAGATTCCCCTTTCTTCCAGACCGCCATGTCACCCTTGACAGATGAGTGCGCACTTTGGTTACCAAGGAGTTCTTCAATAGTGCTCTTATATTGTGTTGGTATTTATTTCGCAAATAAAATTATGCGATGCGAACATTTAAGTATTTTTCAAACTTTCGGCTCAGATAATGGGTTATATGATTTGTAAAAGAATGTGTCAGTGCCATCTCCTTCGAAGTTACATCAGTTTAAAGGAACTTCAGCCAATGGATGGTCGTTGAGCAAATAAAGAGTTTCGAAACACTTCAGAAACAATGTCGTCTACCGCTTCTTTGAAACTGATCTTGAAGTTGTTTTCACATTTTTTCTCCTTCATCGTTTGTTGCGAGAATACTTGTAACGTATGCCAGGTACGCGAAGACAATGCCAGAAGTTCTCTGCAATATGTTTAATTGACTTTCTAATTCTGCTGAAAGCGATTGGTCTACATAATTGGAAACATTCCTTTGTAATGCCAGACATTGGAAATTAAACATGTGACATGATATTTTATCTAAAGTATTACAGCGCTATTCTTCACGCAATGGAAAGTGCTGTTATTAATGCCAATGAATAATATGCTAATTATTTTCTGCCCAGTTAATTCACATCAGTTCAAGTGACACAATGACTCATGCATAGCTTTCAAACAGCAAGGGAAACTTGCCGTATACTGTACTACAGGAGTGCACTGACATGGGAAATGCAAATATCATACAACATCTTCACTATTGTGGTGAATGGACATATAACGTATGATTTAGTTCTTATGCAAACCAGGCCACTTTGTCCTTAACCTTCGCAGGGGGGGGGGGGGCATGTATGATAAAGAACATCTAGTCTGTAGGTTTGTTAATTGCGGATACACTCAGCTGGTTTCATCAGATGCTATTATGACCTCGACTTTGCTCGCAATTGATCGCAGCAGTAGTAAAGGCAATGTTGGTATAGGTACTGCTGGTCACAGCCTTATTGATTTGAAGGTGCAGCTCAGTACTTTGAGGGTAATTTTGTACGCTTAACGCTTTGATGTTGTAAATGCACTCTTGGATTTTATAACATACCGTACCCGTACAAGGTCCATGTGATCTGGCTGTAAAGCAATGAAGCTAGTTGGTATAGTGTACTGCAGTGAATATACTAACATTGGTGGGTCTAGGATTTCGTTTTTGGCGCCATGGGGGGCATCACCCCGAAAAAGTTCATACAAATTCATAGAACTCGTCGGATTTCGCTCCCTTATGCATTGCTAGACGTTTTAAAATAAGTTTGTATTTGTAAAAGTTGCGTAGATATCCTTCTACATCAGGAAATGTGTAAATTTGCGCCGATTTCAGGAGGTTTTGGGGGCATTTTCCCCTGATGCCCCCCCCCTTGGATCCGCCAGTGTATACTAATGGTAGATAACAGCGCAGGGCATATCTATATATTATGTGGATTGAATGTTGCATAGTGCATATCTAACATATTTCAGATACGCAATTTTTGACAATTATTTCAGATACCAATTGTTTATTAACTTTCGGCTGCATGACCTGGAATAACGATACTTATTTTGTGACTGATAGGTATGATTACACAGGAGATGTTATATTTGGACCGCAAAAGGAAATTTAAAAAAAAATGAGAGATCCCAGATTTACGCGACCACAAAATGGTTCTGCAGTCCGCACTGAAATGAGCGAGAATATGGCTTTAGCCTGGATTGGCAACATTGCAAAGAACAGGTCAAGTCTGGACAAATATTGAGTTCTCTTATTTAGTAACATCTATTATATAGATTGAGACTGCTATTAGTCATTATGTTGTATGTATTATCATTTGCAGGAGCATGCCGGCTTCCTCTTGGGGTCACATCGGGACAAATCAAAGACGAAGCCATGACTGCCTCCTCCAGCTACGATGAGAACAACACAGGACCACAAAACGCCAGGTACGAATGACAAACAACCCTGGGCTAATGGGCTATTGAGTAGGATTAAAAACTGGCAATTATCATCATAATGCTTCATGTAAAATTGTAACATGGAAATTAAGGACAAAAACATATCATTGACCTGACACAGTCTCAGATCCTATCTATATCCTGACCTGCCCTGACTGCCGCTGCTGCCACTGACTCTGCCCTGACCCTGCCCTTGAACCTGCCCTGACACTGCCTGAACCCCTGCCCTGACCTGCACTGACCTGACCTGACCTGGCCCTGACCTGCCTGACCTGCCCTGACCCTGCCCTGACCTGCCCTGACCGCACTGACCCGCTGCCCTGACCTTCGCTGAGCCGACCTGATCTGACCTGACCTGATTAAACCTGATCTGACCTGATCTGACCTGACCTGACCTGACTTACAGAGTGAACGTTGACCGGGCAGCGGGCGCCTGGTGCCCAGAGAAGCCTGTGTCGCGTAGTTCGCGCGAGTTCCTGGAAGTGGCGCTGCCGTCGGAGCACGTCATCAGCGCCGTGCTCACCCAGGGCCGCTACGGCCACGGCCGGGGCGTCGAGTACACCAAGGCGTTCACGTTAGAGTACTGGCGACAGGGCGTCGGATGGAGGAACTACTCCCGCTGGAGCGGTGATACGGTGAGAGTGCTCCTGTTCTGCTTCAACTGTACGGGGAAATAGCTAGTGGCAGCCAGGGTTTAGACGTGAAGAGACATGGTGCTCACGTGACAAGTTGGTGACTGCTTACGTTGTATGCTAAAATGCAGCGAAATTACATGTAGTTCAGTTGAAGGCGTTTTTGGTGCCTCCCCTGAATTTGCGTTGCAAGGTAGGAAGGCTCTTCGATTTAAAGGAAGTGCTCAAAACATATTTTCTATCATCCACATTATTAGATCTTCTTTGACCCAAGGGCTGCAATAACTCTGTAAAATTCAAAGCCGCAATGTTACCGCCACTTACGCGTATTTACTAGTTCGTGAAAAGAATGGCTGTGACTTGAAGCGGATATTTAGTTAGCTTCAAATGAGCTACATGGAAGAGCAGAACAGCGCTTAACTACTTGCGGCTGGTACAGTTTTTTAAACTCAATTGTGGCGGTGAGCTGGAAATGCACCATCTTGTTGTGCGGGCAGTGACTGAGCATTGTGGTTCTGTTATGGAAGATAACTATGCGGCAACTAACCCACGGAGCACCTGATAACAATTTCATTATCCAACCGTGTTATTCAACGTTTACAGTAGATTTAGGTGGCAACAAACCCTTAAAATGGGAAATGCTTTAGCGTATAGTGTTTTGATATTTCACTCGGCAACAGAAGGAGCACGTTACCGCCTGGTTATCAGCCGAGCACTGTCTCATCATTACAAACATGATCTCTCAGCCTCTGAGACGGTGCAGACAACAAGCCCACGAAGCCCTTGAGCTTCCCTCTCTCCGACTCCACGGCTCTCGTGTGCTCGTGTTGATTGGTTCTATTCCCTGGCGGCTTAAGCGTGTCTATGGTATGCAGGGTAGCTGAGTGGGTGAATGGCACAGTGGCGCACAACACTCGACGTGAGGGATCGACCAAGGCAGTACAGACACGGCGTACAAATCTATTTATGACTGTATGCACATTGAAACGCTTTTTCTGTCACGTGCTCTTCACCATTTGTATTAAAAATAATAATATATTATTACTAATATATACAACCTTTATATTCAAATTTTTACTAATATTATTATTAAGCAAACTACACAATTTCCTTATTTTCGTAAATGACAAACCTGAAACGATCAGATTCGCATCCATTGGTCACATTCAATACCGATAATATTGACATAACTGACTACAGTATGTCAATACTAACGACAAATTAGGGCAACTTATGAACAATGCACGGTTATTTGTGCAATACGAATGTTTCTGACGGCTCTTACCTTGATTGATTTTCCCTTCAGATGCTGCCGGGCAACACGAACGTGGCGGCAGTGCGAGAAAATTCCCTCATACCGCCGATAGTGGCGGCCAGAGTGCGCTTTCTACCCTACAGCGAACACTCCCGCACTGTCTGCCTCAGGGTGGAGCTGCTCGGCTGTCGGCGGCAAGGTAAGATCCCACTCTCACCGGCAGCTTTCTCTTTCCTCGAATGTGGATGGCAAGGTAAGCTCTCTATTTCCGAAGCTATATGCGATAAGATAAGCTCATACTTTCACCGGCTGTGGAACAGGCTGGTTATTGATTCGACTCTGATTGAATCGATTGGAATCGTTCAATAAAAATCCCTTGAACAAAATAATTAATAGATTCACAGTAGGATCTTTTCTATTCATGAGTCACGATTTAATCAAAACCTGCATAAAATCAAGGCTGATTGAATTAAAAGCTTGTTCAATTTTGTTTCAATGTTGAATCAACGTGAATGAATCAAAACTGTTTTTATGCTTTGAATCGGAATGAATCATTTCTCAAAACTGTTATCCATGAATCCACCGATGATTTAATCATTAATGTTCCGAAATGAATCGGAATTGAATCGTTCCCAAAAATTTGAATCAACAGCCAGTCTGCTGTGGAAGACAAGACATGCGGGCTCTCACTCTTCTCGGCTGACTGGCAAGGTAATATATCATTCTCCCTGGAAAAATGATAAGCTCTTGCTAATTCCCCGAGTTACAATGCAATGGATAGGGTCTGAAAGCTGGAGCAGATGTTTTACTTGCACTGACAATATTAAAAACAGTATCTGAATTCACTTTTTGGTATACCCTTAAATTAATCTGCCCAGAATATTTTGTTAACCCATAATGCTATCCGACAGTATAGTGAGCCTGTGAATGGCAGACCGCTTGGGAGTTGGGACTCTAGTTTCCGATATAACTTTTGAATGCATCAACTGGTAAGAGCAAGGTTCTTCCAATGGATATTTCCGACCTGGTGCAAATTTGTATTATGATTAAGGTCCGTAAGTGTGAAACGAAAATTTAGAAGACTTGTCATTCACTCGTAATGCTAAAACCCGCGTAGGGAGTTCAGTCAGTGGGTAGAGGCTATCGCGAAAGGGTGTAGCTATGCCCTGACGTCAGAGCTCAGCTCCGCTCTGCCCTTGAACCAGCGTTGTCCGACCCGTGATTGGTCGGTTGCGAGTGGTGAGCGGAGTCGAGGGTTGGACTAGAAAGCTCGACCGGGCGATAGCCTCTATCCCAGCTCACATTATCTTGAACATTACGAGTGAATAGAAAATACCCTAAATTTTCGTTGACACTAACCAACTTTAAGCATATAAAAAAGCACAGGACATGAAACGTCCAATGCGAAAAATCCCTCATTCCAGTTGATGTATTGAAAAGTAATCGTAAAAATCAGGGTCCCAAGCGGTCTACCGCTCACGCGGTAGTCACCTAACAAGTACGAACCCGTATGTTGCTGGTTGTCCTGACGCTGCTATACGATGCCCAGACAGTACTTCTTTTGTTTTTGCCTCTTGTACTTTCGCCCCACCCTCTCATGCAAATGACCAGTCTCTCATCTGTCATGAGGTGACACAAATGGGGCGTTTTGGGGGAATATTAATGGAGACGTTAGCCCCCCTTAACCTGTGTACAGCCGAGGGCGTTTCATGGCGGAATGATGATAGATGGAGAGTGCGAGACACACGTGGCAGCTAAATGACAGGCTCATCGCATGCTTTCGCACACTTATCTATGCTCTGACAGGTATGGACAGGTGATTAAGATGGAACAAATGATCTCATCATATTCTATACGAGCGCGGAACATTGCATTAAGCGCAGATGGATGTGTAGATATATGTTGACTAGTTTGTGAATTGAAGATATCTGGTTCCAAAAATTGAAGTAATAAACTTATTACAGTTTCAATCCAACTTAAAGTCAACTCGAAGTAAACCAGTCTCGTTATCTTTCAGTGTTTAATTCAGTTAATAACAGCAGTCAATGCAGTTTAGTTGTGTTGTATGCATCGATACCACAGTTAGGTATATTTCAGAAAACGTGCGTGAACAATGCAAAAGTTTGATAGGCAAATGCATGATATGCATATAAATCAAGCTATCTGTCTAAGTCGTGCAGGAGAGCAGCACACATTTAAATTGTTTTGAAACAGATTCCATCTGTATGTAAAAATTGGTTGTATATGTATTTGAGGTAAAATATGCAACATTGTTTATCTTTTGCCTTTTGGTATCCATTCCTATGTTCTCAGATATTTGCTGCGCCATGGTTTCTGCTGGCAGATATTTTTCAAGATAATAGTGGGCGGAACTTATTATTTAATGAAGTTGAATGTGTTCCTAGTATCAATATTTGTAAAGATTTCTGTTGAATATTTCCCACGTAATGTTTGTTTTTGCTTTTCATTAACTAAAATGATTAATCACCATGTGCATGCTCTTTCATAAAACCGCTAGATTACTCAATTCTCGAAACTCGTAAAAGAATTTCCAGTAGCGGGTTAGCCGCAGTCCAAGTGGCACTAGCCGCGAGTTCTGAACCCATCAGGTAATTGGGATCCGCGTCTCCGGATGTGAATTTCATTTCCGTCGGCCGTTCAATGTAATTATTAGGTCACCAAGTCAGTGACCTGCGTTTCCGGAAAGATAACACCTGGCCGGTGGCCTGTGAAATCTGGTCGGGACGAATGGAGGGCGAGGGCACATTACGTCCCGGGGAAACGATCGCGGCCACCAGCCGGATAGGCCGTACGGGTAACGAGCAGGTCGGGACGTTCGGGCCGCCATCGACCAGAGCCAGCACCGGCTGCCGCAGCCTGGCTGCAGGGTAGAGGTAGGCTGGTGGTGAAGAGGAAGACGATGTCTAGCGATATCGACGTAGCCGGCTAGAATGTGGCTACTTAATTCTTGATAATGTACTTTTGACGGCACGCAGAGACGGAAGAAATGACAGCGAGACTGAACAGTGAACAACGATCAGACCGAGTCCATAGCGATAACACCGTTATGCTCTGGAAGTGTAATTTTTATTGAACATGTATTTGATAATCTGTTGAATATTGATATCTTTAAGCCCATCAATGTGTACAGCGCAACTAAATAAGTTTCAGAAATACTGCAAATAGCATTAAGTAATATAAATGTATGTATATTGTATAATGATGCTTGCCGCTTAAAATATAATATAATATTGCAAAACAGCTGATCTCTATTACATGCACAAAACTATGCTTGACATGAAACAAAATATTTAATATCGGACCTATCAACTGTTTCACCTGTTCAATGTTTGATCTACCGCATAGAATAGATCCACCAATAGATGAAGAACCGACAGGCTTATCGAACATTCGACGTCTGACTAGCCTGTCTGGTCTTTAGCCATCATTATGTATTACTTGCTGCTGATATTTCTCTGAACTGTATATTTCTTGTATAATATCTAGTTCAGTGAAAGTGCAGGCTCTTGAAGGCTTTCGACATTTTCAGCTCAGAAGAACATGAAATTAGCTCTATTGGCTTTCGATGGATATAATAAGCCTTAAATCGCCTTTAACTTCTCTCTGGAAACCTTCTGTCGCCTCTGTTTCATCTTGCCTGATCTCCAAACGATTTAATTTTTACATTAATGTCCTCCAATCTTTCTGGTTTCCGATATGTCAGATCTCGGATCTTTGATTTTGTATCGGTCAGATATCTCCTCTGTGCGACGTCGATCGATCCCGTTTCCGTTCGATTTGCGATACTCTCCTTTGATCAATTCTCTTCTAGGTTGATATCGTCCTTATTTCATGTAACCGTGTCGATATCGAGTCTGACCCTGTTATCGTGTGATCCTGACCCCATGTGACCCTGACCTCATGTGAGTGTGACCTCATGTGACCCTGACCTCATGTGACTGTGACCTCGTATGACCCTGACCTCATGTGACCCTGACCTCATGTGACCCTGACCTCGTGTGACCCTGACCTCGTGTGACGCCGGCTCCACAGACGGAATCGTGTCCTACTCGATGCGTCAGGGCGATACCTATTCTTCCGAGGTCAGCTTGCGTGACCTCTCGTTCGATGGCGAGCTGCGCCGTGGCTTCCTATCACGGGGACTAGGTCAGCTCAGTGACGGAATGGTCGGAGGCGACAGCTTCATGGAGGACCGTGGACACGGTAAAGGTGAGTCCTTGGCTGATGCTGCAACCATAGTTTTTCTCGTAATATTTCGTCTCTTGTGAGGGAATGTTTGCATTTATTCGTGGCTCACCTCCACCTATTCCGATAGGAGGGAAGAAGTGTGAAGGAGTTGGCAAGGAACTTAGGTGTCACAACGGATAGAGCTTTAAAGGCGGTGTACTTTGAATATNTATTCTATCGATATTGCTCCTTATTCCGTACCACCTGTATAACGGGTACATCGCACTACCCTACGTGACGCAACCACCTCGCCACGCGGTCCCTCACTGGCCACTGCTCACTGCTCAGTGATCGGTGCTCATTCCCCTCGCACTCCCGCAAGCCGCACAGGCCGTCAATAAAATGAGCCGACCCTGGCTCCAACATGGGGCGGTCGGATCGAGTCTCAGCAAAAGTGGTGAGATTCTAAATGTTTTCAACTTCAAACAAAACCATGACTTGCAATGAACTTCAACTGTGAGAAAGAGGACAAAAACGAGGAGCATGCCTTCTTATATTTGTTCTTACAGAACTTCCTTTCAGGCATGGAAGCACTTTTGTTCCTTTTTGAAAGTTGGGGTTGCACTTTCATTATTGGGGGTTGCACTTTTTGAAGTTGGGGTTGTAGTTACAACCCCAAAAGTATAGGTTCCTACGCCCATGGGTGCAACGTTTTCCATTCAAGGGATACTGTTTCGGGTAGGATCTGGCGATCAAGGAATGGTACCAACTAAATATGTTGCATTTTCACCTTAAACAAACTGTTTTTTGAGTCGGAAATTGAATTGCCTCACAAAATACTGAAATATCTCAGCAGGGTGTTGCCACGGAGGCAGGGGCGGCGCCACCAGATTTTGACTAGGGGGCAAAGTCGAAGGGGGCCTCCTCCCCCAAAGGGGGGGGGGCTCCTCTCCCAGGGGGAGGAGGCCCCTGACTGTAGGGGCCTCCATCAAGTTGGAGCTACTCTAGCGATACCGATGTTAGTTTGCTTTTATCCCCCCATCCAGGGAGTGTAATTATCAGATGCCCTCAAGAGCGTGTGCTAAATGCTAAAGTATTTTTTTCCATGTCATATTACATATCAAATCATTCGGAATACCCTTCAGGTATATGGTAAGGCAGGCAAGGAGTTAATAAACAAAATTCAAAAATTTGTTAATTTTGCAGCCCGAGTTATTTCCGGGCGTGGAAAATTTGACCACATTTCAGACGTGATTTCGCAGTTGGGATGGCTAAACGTGCACCAGCTGACTGATTAAGTCGACCTGTCTCTGTTACGCAAAGTGCTGATTACCGAGAGACCGACCGTACTTGCTGCTCAGCTACCATTTAATAGAGAGTGCGTTGCTCCCAGAACGCGTCAGTCCGATCATTTAGCACTAGCCAAGCCAAGAACGAACCATGGGAAGAAAACGTTCATTTATCGTGCCAGCTGTACAACCAACACTGTGCGCCAAAACACGATGTGTATAAATGTTCACAAGCAACTTTCAAAAAGTTTATCCGTGAAGCCGTTCTAGATGCATTATTTTTATCGACAGTCTATTATTTTGCATGTCTGTGCTTATTGTATTTTACTTTTACATTTTAAACTTGACAAGATAAATCGCGATGCTATCTTGTATGACGACGACCCTAGAGTAGCCCTATCGTACTGTACTCTGTATTTTTTTAATTCAAGGGACTGTCCCACCTTAACATAAGATTTGAGTTGATATAGCCATTTTGCGTGCTTGGCATTGGAAATTACTGATGTATAAGTAAAAAACAACCACTGAGGTCGAATCACAGAGAAAATCGAGGTGTTTATTTTGCAATCTGTAACATCGCCAGCCCCCAATGTATTTGAATGGTTGGCCGTGGCGATGGTCGTAGTCTCTCTTTGTTAAATGTTTATTACCAGTCGAAACTTGTTTACCTTTGGCCATGCATTAGCCCATACAAGTCCTACTTAGGGCAGCGTGAAGTTTTTTCTCAAAAATTCCTTCACTATTGACGTCATCAGTCCATTTTTTTAATGAAATTGACACTGTTTTGAGAAAAAATGTCATAATCGTGTTCAGCAGCATTAACTTCTAGTATTTGCACCCACAAATGACCGTACATTACACATTTTTTAATGGTGGGAGTGATCCCCCGCGCCCCACTGGGGGGTGTTTTGAACACCCCCTCTTGTTTTTTCAAGATAGCGAAAAAAAAACGTGCGGCGCGTAGCGCCGCCAAATTTTGGCATTAGCTATTCACTGATTCTTTCCGGAAACATTTTGCGAAAATTCAGTTTTCGTGTCAGGTCAGGTCCAGGTCACCAGGTCAGGTCAAGGACCCTACCTACAAAAACGTTTGCGTCGTGCCCATGACTACAGTTTCTAAGGGAGATCGATATCAACTTTTAGGATTACATTAAGTCATTAGTATCTACAAATGTTATATCTGATTTTTGTATCGGTGCCTTGAGTCGGGTCAATTTTGCGATCTTCAGTGGCTGATGCTCCAGACCTTTTTCAGTGCTGCCAGGCGGTCGTCCAGATTGGTGTTGCATCTCCTCCAGGAGTTTTTGAGCAGAACCATCACGTCGTCAAAGTCTGAATAACTTGTTTCCGGGGGAAAACATCGCCAGCACTAGTCTCAGGGCCCGATTGAAAGGAGTGTGGAATGCCCTGTATTCCGTAAGGAGCTGTGGTGTACCGAAACAGACCAAATTCTGTCACGACCGTAGACAAGTCAATGGAGAAATAATCAAATGCTTTCATTGTCGACGATATCAGTCCATTTCCTTCTGGATATGTTTCATTCGATATATGTATGATCAAGTGCAGGTTTTTCTTCAGGGAACTTATGGGGTATCTTAAGGTCATCCGACAGGTCACCAACACATTCGTCAATAATCTGGCCATAACGAAGATAGAGACGTGCACTATACCACCAGTGTGTTTGTCTGTCAAGACACAATCTACTGATATGCAAACATGACCTAACTTGGGTCACACTGACCTTTGACCTGAGTTCATTTTTTTTTTTAGTTGACCTTAACTATGATGAAATTGTACATTTTTCAAAGCGCCTTGACGAGACAACACGATGGCGTAAACAAGTATGGCGTTACTCTTTAGTTAGGTAGAAGTTATTCACGAAATATTTTTTGTTCAAAATCAGCTTTTTTTGACTTTAGATGACCTCTAGGAGCCTAAAATTATTGACCCGAGGTCAAATTTTGAGGACATAGTGCCGATTTGCAAAATTTCATTGGTAGCGATGTCTTCGAAAGTTGCTTCTAGATAGCATAGTTTCCGAGGATATTTAGGGGTTTTGAGCAATGTCCTAAAACTGGAAATGTGACCTTCATGACCTCTGGTGAACTGAGTTTTGACGTGAGCGAAAAAAAGTCTTGAAAATAGTTTCGAATGTTTTTGATAACGGTTCGAACAGTGCTCTTTTGTTTTGGTCTTACGTGCCATCGGGAGCCGAGTTAGAGGGGGGGGGGGCTGTTCAAACCCCCCCAGTCTGGCGAAGGAAATGCAAGAGGCCCAGTGGGGCCGCGGGGTTAAAGGGAGTGTGGCCTATTCACATTGGTCATGTGCAATTGGCAGTTGTTGACAACTAGTCCGTATAATATATTTTTTTCTGAATTTAGCCATCGTACTCATTTCCCCAGAATACTAAGTTTGCCTGAGATCTTCCAAAGCCGGCAATCACATACTGGAAGTACTTAATTATCGATTAGTTCGCCAGAGAAGCTTCGCTTACTAGAAGCATTGCTCTTAATTACAGGTTAACATCCTCGCTACTCTGTTTATAGTGACGATTCGTTTATTGAGTTTTGAAACAAAAACAAATGCAAAACAGAATACAAGTAAAAATTCAACTTAAGGAGGCTCCAGACGTGAATTTTATCGTAACCAATAATCAAAGCAATAGCTTCTTACCGTAACAAAATATATTTTACATTTCAAAAGAGTAGGCACACTCCCTTTAAGTGGAAGTGGTCGGATGAAGTGTACAATACAATACAATACAATACAATACAGCTGGTCAGTCCTCACAGTGTGAAAGCCGCCACCACAGCTGACAGATCGTCAGTCCTCACAGTGTGACAGCCGCCACCACAGCTGACAGATCGCCAGTCCTCACAGTGTGACAGCCGCCACCACAGCTGACAGATCGTCAAAACTCACAGTGTAACAGCCGCCACCACAGCTGACAGATCGTCAGTCCTCACAGTGTGACAGCCGCCACCACAGCTACAGATCGCCAGTCCTCAACAGTGTGACAGGCCGCCACACAGCTGACAGATCGTCAGTCCTTCACATGTTGACAGCCCCGCCACCACAGCTGACAGATGGTCAGTCCTCACAGTGTTACAGCGCCACCACAAGCTGACAGAGGTCAGTCCTCACAGTGTAACAGCCCGCGCACCACAAGCTGACAGATGGTCAGTCCTCACAGTGTGACAGCCGCCACCACAGCTGACAGATCGTCAGTCCTCACAGTGTGGCAGCCGCCACCACAGCTGACAGATGGTCAGTCCTCACAGTGTCACAGCCGCCACCACAGCTGACAGATCGTCAGTCCTCAGTGTGACAGCCGCCACCACAGCTGACAGATGGTCAGTCCTCACAGTGTGACAGCCGCCACCACAGCTGGACAGGATCGTCAGTCCTCACAAGTGTGACAGCCGCCACCACAGCGTGACAGATCGTCAGTCCTCAGTGTGACAGCCGCCCACCACAGCGACAGTCGTCAGTCCTCACAGTTGTGACAGCCGCCACCCACAGGCTGACAGATCGTCAGTCCTCACAGTGTCACAGCCGCACCACACTGACAGATCGTCATCCTCACAGTGTGACAGCCGCCACCACAGCTGAAGAGATGGTCGTCCTCACAGTGTGACAGCCGTCACACAGTGACAGATGGTCAGTCCTAGTGTGACCAAGCCGCCACCACAGCTGACAGATGGTCAGTTCCTTCAAAGTTTGACAAGCCGCCACCAACAGTTGACAGATGGTCAGGTCCTCCCACAGTGGGCAGCCGCCACACAGCTGACAGATGGTCAGCTCCTCAACAGTGTGACGGCCGCCCACCACAGCTGAACAGATGGTCAGTCCTTCCAGCTGTGACAGCCGCCACCACAGCTGACAGCATGGTCAGTCCTCACAGTGTGACAGCCGCCACCACAGCTGACCAGATCGTCAGTCTACAGTTGTGGGCAGGCCGCCCCACAGCTGACAGATGGTCAGTTCCTTCACAGTGTCACAAGCCGCCACCACAAGCTGACAGATCGTCAGTCCTCAGGTTGACAGCCGCCCACCACAAGCTGACAGATGGTCAGTCTTCACAGTGTCACAGCGCCACCACAGCTGACAGATGGCCAGTCCTCCAGTTCACAGCGGCCACCACAAGCTGACCAGAATCGTTCAGTCCTCAGTGTGGACAGCCGCCACCACAGTGACCAGATCGTCAGTCCTCACAAGGTGTGCAGCGCCACCACAAGCTGACAGAATGGTCAGCCTCACAGTGTGACAGCCGCCACACAGCTGAAGATCGTCAGTCCTCACAGTGTGACAGCGCCACACAAGCTACAAGCTGGTCAGTCCTCACAGGTGTCGACAGCGCCACCACAGCTGACAGATGGTAGTCCTCACAGTGTGGACAGCGCCACCACAGCTGACATATCGTCTCACTAGTGACAGCGCCACACATCGACAGATCGGGCAGTCCTCAGTGTGACAGCCGCCACCACAGCTGACAGCATGGTCAGTCCTACAGTTTGTGACACCGCCCCACAGCTGACAGATCGTCAGTCCCCACGTGTGACGCCGCAGCCACAGGCTGACAAGATGGTAGTCTCACAGATGTGGACAGCCGCACCACAGCTGACAGATCTCAGTCCGTCACAGGTGTGACAGCCGCCACCACAGGCATGACAGATCGTCATCCTCACAGAAGTGACAGCCGCACCACAGCTGACGGATCCAGTCCTCAGTGTGACAGCCGCCACCACCAGCTGACAGATCGTCAGTCCTCCAGTGTGACAGCCGCCACAACAGCTGACAGATGGTCAGTCCTCACAGCTGTTACAGCCGCGCACCACAGCTGAAATGGTCAGTCCTCACAGTGTGACAGGCCGCCACCACAGCTGACAGGATGGGTCAGCTCATCACAGTGTGACAAGCCGCCACCACAGGACAATGGTCAGTCCTTACAGTGTTGACAGCCGCACCACAGCTGACAGATCCGTCATCCTCACAGATGTGACAGCCGCCACCACAGCTGACAGATGGTCAGTCCTCACAGTGTGACAGCCGCCACCACAGCTGATAGATCGTCAGTCCTCACAGTGTCACAGCCGCCACCACAGCTAACAGATGGTCAGTCCCTCACAGTGTGACAGCCGCCACCACAGCTGACAGATCGTCAGTTCTCACAGTGTCAGAGCTGACGGATCGTCAGTCCTCAGTCAGACCAATCGGATGGCGCGGCCACTTTGCGCGATGAATTCATCAGCGGGAAAATGGCCCGATTTGTCCAGCATAGTCCGTTTTTTATCACGCTAATGCTCTGCGGGGTAAGGATTTTACTCTGCTGGTAAGTCAGTATCACAGTTTAAGCTTAGTCGTGCTGTCACTAGTCTGAAATCATGGTTGGTCGATGTGCGCATAGAGATCATATATACATCTGTATATATGATCTCTATGGATGTGCGCCACTCGAAGTTTAGCATCGGTTGTTTGGGTCCGCAATCACATCACTATACCCGCTATAAGCGGCGATTCGCCGGCCAATCTTACCTGCAGTGGGGTAGCATAGCAAATAGTGACTTCATGTCACACTTCTTTGGAGAGGAGCGGGTTTCTTAATTTGACAAATTTACATATTGATCTGCGAGTTGCGACTCAAAGAAGTCCATGCACCGACTAACCTTTTAAATGGATTAAATGGATCACGAATCCCAGTGGACCCAGGATCCATCTCTTGGGGCCTGATGGTCGGATCCCAAGATCCCCTTCAGGGTTCTCGCGTGTCTACAACACTTCGATCATTCGTAATCTGAAACGCTGACGGAAATAATATGAATGTTATTCCTTCCTCACACATACTGAGTAACAATGTCTCATACGAACACAACAAACTCCCCGAGACACGTGCTCATAAGAATGCCCCTGCCCGAAAACGGCAAAAACATCTACACTTTAGTCGCCCAAGCATCATAATGCACAGGCTAGACGCGTGCTTCATTGGTATCACAGAGGGCCTACATCTCTTCTTGAAGGAGGTTGTCAATTTCATTTTGTAGCCGTACACCTGACCACCATCCGTCCCCTTGGCTGCCGTTTACAATGGAATGCCCCACACAGTGGACGGACATCAACTCAGAACATAACAAGTTACCGATACGTCCCGGTCGCTTCTCAGAGCGTAACATCCGAGCTCCACGTTTGTGTTTCATAATCTACTACGAGTGGCACTAGTATTTACACCACTCGTCTGAGAAACGACGTAACAATAAATCGGTATTATGGATGGAAGCCATTTTACCGTAACAACTCGACCACAAATTGACCAACAACACCGCCAGTCAAACCTGACCTCATCAGCAAGATAGACCCGCCACAGAAGAGAGAACCGCAAACACATTATACGAGTGGTCAAGCCACACAGCGGCACCACCTGAGCTCTCCACTGACACACAGGCCCCTGATTGGCTGGTCCCGGACGCGGACGGAATCTGAGCGCTGTGATTAGTCAGCAGCCGAGCCCGAGCCTCAGAGCTGGTGAACGAACAGCTCCTGTGCTGGATCCGAGCGCTGCACACGTCCTGCTGTGGAAGTCTACAGACAGAGAGGCAGAGAGCCATGACTGGCCGTCTGACACATCCTCCCCCGATGACATTGTTTTGACACCGATAACACCGTTCCGACACTGACCGATGACACCGATGACACAGCGTTCGTTCGACTGGTCATGGCTCCAGCGAGAAGCCGGTACCCAGCAGTCGCCGCTGAGCAGCACGGAATGCTGACACGAGCAGCGGCCGCCGCTCCGGACTGACCAGCAGTGTGGCCAGCACAGCGCCCTCTGCCGGCGATGGCCCGCCGCCGCCACCGCCACCGCCGCGCACATACTCCGCCACATACGAATGCGTCGCTTCTGCGTGCGTCAAGTGAGGTGTGGCGTGTGACGCGTGTGGAGAGAGTGGAGACTGCGGAGCAACAGGCGGCCCCGGCTGTCCCGGCCGGACGCTCAATGTCAGCTCGGTCGGGTCAGAGTCGGACGCAGTCAGCTCCGTCTCGGTCAGGCGGTAGGCGGCCGCGCAGCAGACCGACTCGTCGGACGCCTCCTCCGAGTCTGGGCCGGTCAGCACACGCAGCTGGTCGGCGGTGAGAAGCACGGTGACGGCGGCGTACGCTGGCGGACGGCAGTCCACCACAAGTGTGGCGTCGGCCACAGCCAGCACGGCGCCGTCGGCTGCCAGCTGGACGGTGTACCACAGCGGCACCAGAGCGCTGCGTGCCACCGGCAGCGCGCAGTCGGGGTGGCGCCGCGCCGGCCGCCGCCGCCAGCCGGCGCTGTGCAGCAGACCCTGACCGGTGTGAGCCAGCAGATCCGCCGCCCCGCCTAGCGGCTTCGTCAGCGCTCCGATAAGTCCGCGTCCAAGGCCACCGACCAGTGCGCCGGCCGAGCGTCCCTCAATGGCCCCCTGTATCGGCTGGTCAGCCAGTCCGGCCACAGCGCCCAGTAGAGCCATGCCCAGCCCGGTCAGACCCTGACGCAGACCGGCGGTCAGTCCTGCCGGCACGGCGCTCCTCTGCTGTTCGGTGCGCACCAGGTGATCGGCGTCCAGAGACAGGCGGTGCAGGTTGTGTGCCAGCGCGGCCGCCAGCCCGCTGACGGAGCTGATGGCCCCGGCCGTCAGGTGGCGCGCCAGGCTGGCCAGACCGCGGCCACAGCCAGTCACCAGACCAGCAGGCCCGGTCAGCAGGCCGCGGTACGGCAGCTGGACCAGGTCACGGACGCCCAGGGACAGGGAGCGGGCCAGGCCGGCCGGGTCACCCAGCAGATCCAGAGACGCCACCACTCCTCCTGAAGAGAGAGACACAGAGCAGAGGGTGTCAGTCAGCTGGGTGGCAGAGACAGGTGCCACAGCAGCTGCTGCTGGACAACCACAACAGAGTGAGCACAAGGATGATGCATCACCTGACAAAGACAATGAGGCATTCCGCGACAAATCGACACACCAAAGTGGGAAATTAACACCCTACATCTCAGATAATTATGAAACTTTGTTCAGAGGGTAACTGGGAGGCCCTTCATCTTTTGCACACAAAGGCACCCTGACAATAACACCCTAATACAAATATTAGAAGAATAAAAATGTTCTTTTGTTAAGGTTACGCGAGGTCACACAAGGTCAAGCGAAATAACAGATTTGAGTAACACGAAATATACATATAAATTAACAAAATGTTCTTCAGTTCAAGTGGAGTCAAATGGTGTATAGTTTGGTTAAATTTCAAAAACCCAAATTGGTTTTAAAAAATCCAAACAAACTTGTGTTTTGTCTGACCTGGTCAAAATGCCGCAGGCTCGCTCCATAGCCGTTGGCCGGAGCGAGCTGAAACTTGCACAGACGTGTTTTTGGCCCCCAATCACCCCCTGAACAAAGTTTCATCAAATTCTGAGATGTAGGGTGTTACCCCTGTGTCGATTTGTCGTGGAATGCCCCAATGAATGCTCCAATACCTACTGCATTCATGCGAAACTCAGAAGTCAATGGAGGCTCACATGATCAGATATTCGCCTAGTAAGCATCTCGCCTAAAATAGTAAAAAGATCACGGATTCTGGTTATAATACTTAAACATACCCTAGAATGAGGGAGCATCTGTTAAAATCCCAGAGATGACTGTCTCGAACCAAACAGCTGATAATTTCTATAGCAATAACAGAAAGATCACGCGATGAGTATGTTCTAGTCATCCGCTGTGAATAAATCCTGATTCTGAAACCTCAATCTTACCACGACCCAACAACCACCCAGCATTAATCAGCACCAACCGGCACCAACGGCTACCCCAGCCGCGCCCGAGCGCTCGCACACTGACCGGCTTTGTAGATGGCTGACCACATGTAGTGATACACCAGCTCGTCTAGCAGCTTCTCCAGACTGGTGCGCACTCCGACCCTCTGGAACGCCGGCAGCTGCAGCGGAGAGTCATCAATGGACAGGTACAGCTGCCGGTCGGTCCTCACACTCAGCAGCAGCGCCAGCGGCTCCACTGTCAGCTGATCTGCCAGCACCTGACTACAGAGCGCCGCCAGCTCGGCCTGCACCTCTGTCGACAGTCCACCTCTGTCTGACACGGGCTCCGACGGACCGCCAGCGCCGCCGGCCGCTGCCGCCACCAGACGCCGCACGTAGGCAGCGTACGCGGCGTGACACCGATCCTCCACAAACAGGCGCAGCGGACGCGCCTGCAGGCGGAGTGAGCGCAGGCGGCTCGGTCCGGCAGCGTCTGGCTCCAGCCCGAGCTCCAGCAGCAGCAGAGCCGAGCGACGCAGCGCGTTGACGGCAGCGCTGAGCGGCAGAGGTGACAGCCCTGAGAGCGGTGTCTGCGGCGGGCCGGCCGGCGGCTGCTGAGCGGACAGCAGCACCTCGTACAGCTGGCCGGCAGTCGGAGGCAGCTGGCTGTCCAGCTGGAGGTCAGCCAGACAGACGGAGAGGCGACACGGGCCGCCGGGCGCCGCCGCAGGAGACAGCAGCACGGCCAGCCCGTCAGCGCTGAGACGCAGCACCTCCTGACACCGCTGCACGTCGGCTGCGTCCTCCTGCAGCACCACACTCAGCTGGTCACACACAGCAGTCAGCTGGACCACCAGCTGTGGCTCTGCCGCCGCCGCCGCCTCCACGGCCGTCACCATGACGGGCGCCGGTGAAGCCTGCACGGCAGCTTTGCTCGGCGCCGGCGCCGGCCGGTCGGCTGCCTTGCTGCCCAGTGAGCGAGAGAGGCGCGCTCGTACGTCCTGTGCCGACACCTCCAGCCGACTGACCGGTCGCAGCTGCACGTGGTGCGTGTGACCCTGCACGTGCACGTGCGCCGTCAGGTCGTGGCCGGCCACGTGCAGGAACTGCGTGTTGCCGTAGGTAAGGTCAATACTGGCTCGGTCCGCTGAAAAGCAACCAAAACAGCCTCGTGTCAACGCGGGATCGCATCTGAAACGGTATCACCTTGCCACCATACAATTTGAGCTTGAACATAAATATTAATGGTAACAGCGATGCAGTTAGTTGATGCACACCGCATAGTAACCGAGACATCACCGTGATCTGACAGCAGTCATATGATCTGACAGCAGACATGTGATCTGATAACAGTTGTGTGATCTAGCAGCAGTCATTACTCATCCTCAATGAGATAACACATCTCAAAGCTATACAAAACATGGTATTATAATTGTAAAATATATCTAGCCTAAAACTGTCAAATAAGTTTCACAGAGTAGGGTTAAAAGTCTTAAAACGATCGATAAGAAAGCTAGGGGCTGCTTAACTGCATTAAAACCACAGGAAAAATATTACAAATGGTGACCAAGACAAACCGGTGCCATTGCAAAGAGGATTGACTAGCACAGTTAATGTTAAAGGGAATTTTCACCCTTTGATTTGTGTATCACAATTTGTTTGCGACACATGTATGTTATCAAATTAACCGCGCCTGAATTTACAAGTGAAATACAATCTTCTTATATATCACAAAATAAATTTGGAAAAATAAAACATAATAGGAAAATAAAACAAGTCTCTCAAACACATTGCAACGAACAGTATGATCCATTAATGTCCCCAGTTTGAATGCTGATTTTTGTAATTAAATCATAGGACCAGAAATGAAGAAATTGCGCCAAGAAGCGTGACGACGCCCCTGATTGATCTATGAAACAATTCGCCGACACTTAAAAGGTCGCCGTACATCTGTATCGATGAGCATCCGACTCAATTGCCAGTTTGTATCGTCTGTGAATTTTTGAGGATTTTTTCATGATCACATAAAGCATAGCAGAATACAGCCAGAAGAAAACTTACGAAACTCCTAATGTTGAAAATAAATGAAACAATTTTCAAAAATTGAGGATCGCTACTACTAACTAGGCCGCTGTAAATATGCATCGGTTAACTGCTTATTTGGTTACCTTTGTATACAATGGCTGTTAATTAGAGGATCGGCGGGAATACAATGTTAACAACAAGCAGAACGCAAACATATTGCTCCACTCCATTGCGTAAAAACGCAATACGGGAAAAACCCGCAGCTTGAATGAGGACCAAAAGCACTTGCAAATACCGGTCGTTAAAAGTGTGGAACGCTTATCAACTTGAACTTGACACATCTTATGGTAGGAAAGCTTTTATGCAAAATGTAATGAATTTTCATTATTTTTGGTCTTGTCTGTGAATTCCATGTAATAACTCCATTTTTGTGGGGAAAAGGTGGATATTTCCCTTTAATAATGTTGCAGAACACAGCCATCTCAGCCCAGAGAGAGCGGTAGTCGAGGTTGCGTTTACCGGCAGGAATGTGAGGAGGAGCAGCAGTGGCTGACGTTCTGTGCCCACTGCTAACGGTGGTGGTGCTGGTGGTCACAGACGTGGTCACAGACAGCTGCAGTCGGTAGCGGAGCGGCTCGTCAGCAGCTGGCGACCCCGTCACGGCCGGCTCCGGCTCCTCAGCCAGGTACAGACTGTGGCCTGCTGGTACCTCTCCGGGTGGCCCGGCCGTCACAAACGCATCAGCGGCATCAACTGAAACAGAGATAACGTCTCCCGTTACAAACCCGAATGTTGCAGATATTACAACTCAAGGTCTATTTTCTCCCCAATCACGAATAACAGTGTCCAGCGTAGACACTAAAACGGTACAGTTATGAGTTAAGCACAATGTATGTGCGGACGTTAGTCCGTTGATTGTCCACCCAAGAACATAATCAAATCCACAGCTGACATTCCGAAGGTAAATTTGCTCCGCCCGAAATATAGTAACGGAGCCACCTATTTGAACATGTGCTGTAGATCATATTAAGATGACCTTTGTGCTTTGAAATATACACAGCTCAATACTCCCATAATTATCTGAGATCAGTTTTGGTACGTCAACAGTAATCAGGGGAAAGCGCGTGTGAACCATCTTTTCTATTTGCCACGGGGGAAATGCCGGAAACAAACCATGCTTTTTCCAGTGGGCCGACGGCGAGACACAAAATTATTGGTAGATTGTACGTCCCTACATTTCAAGTGCTTATTATATGTAAACTTTTACGTGCAAATATTCGGCCAAATATAATTCATTTTCATGTTAATATTGATGTATATTATATTACGGATCACGCAAAATTCTTGTGCTTATTGTTTTGCAAAATATTCACAAACAACTGCACACTGTAGCCAGTTAGGTGGCGGCTACTTTTTAAGTACCAATTCTGCCGCGACGAGGCCCGGCATAGTAGTAAGTTCCATTGTCCAGTGTCCACGCCTTGAGACCCGTAACGAGTGGAAGAAGCCTCACATTGGTGACGAGTGCAGTACAATCATTGACTCGTGACTTCAGATGCTACTACCCACAGGCACTTCCGAAAACGAGATCCCTTTCACGCCTTGATACCGCCTACGCCCGCTAACCAAACCTGGCCCTTTCCGATACACACCAGCTGCAGCGAGCTGCACTGACTGACTAACCCGGCTCTGGAGGGAACACTGACCCGGCTCTGGAGGGTACACTGACCTGGCTCTGGAGGGTACACTGACCTGGCTCTGGAAGGTACACTGACCCGACTCTGGAGGGTACACTGACCTGGCTCTGGAGGGTACTCTGACCCGGCTCTGGAGGGTACACTGACCCGGCTCTGGAGGGTACACTGACCCGGCTCTGGAGGGTACACATGACCTGGCTCTGAGGGTACTATCAGAACCCGGCTCTGGACGGGTACACCTGACCCCCCGGCATCTGTTGAGGGTACACTGACCACGGCTCTGGAGAGTGTACACTGACCCTGGCCTCTTGGGTAGGTACACTGACCCGGCTCTGGAGGGTACACTGACCCGGCTCTGGAGGGTACACTGACCTGGCTCTGGGCGGCACACCGTCACCGACAGCTGTGTGTCGTTGTTGACCAGCAGGAACGGCGCCTCCTCTTCTCTGACTGTGATGAACGTCTGTCCGTTCCTCTGCGTGTGCGCCAGCCGCAGCAGACTGTTGAGGCAGCGGCCCGGCTGACGGCCGGGGCCGTGCAGCACACAGCTGCCACGACCAGCCGGCAGCTGCAGCGGCCGCTGCCGGCAGCCGCTCAGGTCGAGCAGCAGCTGCAGCGGCAGCGGCGCGGCTGCCGGGTCTGGCGCGATGCCAGCGGCCAGCTGCCACCACAGCAGCGGCTGCTGTGTGCTGCAGGCAGACAGGTAGCGGCCGTGTACCTCGGGCAGATGTCCTCCAGGCTGGGAGGCACCACCGGCAGCCAGCGCCGCCAGCGGCAGCCGGCGACCCGTCTCATTCAGCGCTACAACGCGCGGACCGATGTGGATGTGGCGCAGGCCACCGCGCCGCGTCGAGCCCACGCTAAATAGTGCCACCTGGGGAGACAGTACACCATCAGCAGCTGATGGTCTGGGGGTGGTCTACACAGTGTCCACCGTTAACTCACCCTCCCTCCGCCAGCAGATCGGCAGCTTCCCACCGCAAACTCCCCCTCCCTCCACCAGCAGATCGGCAGCTGCCCACCACCAACTCCCCCTCCCTCCGCAGGCAGCATCGGCAGCTGGCCCCAACATGAGCCTCCCACCTCCCCCCGCAGCTGGTCCTGGCAAGTTCTGTCCCACCGTTAACTCCCCTCCTCCCTCCGACCAGCGACAGCTAGGATACTCCTATTCCCGTTTGAACTCTCCGCCACTCCCCACTCCGACCCTGACGCACGATCACCAGTCCTGCCCACCTTAACTCCCCCTCCTCTCCCCACAGCTGTTATCGGCAGCTGCCACCGTTTTAAACCCCCTCCACCCACCAGCAGATCAGGTACCTGCCACCGTCAACTCCGCCCTTCGCCGTCCGACCAGCAAGATCGGGCAGCGTGGCCGACCGGTCAATCCCCCCTGGGGTCACCCAGCACGATCGGCGAGCCTGAACACACGTCAGCTCCTCATCCACTTGCCTCCACCAGCAGATCGGCATGGCTGCCCACCCGTTCTAAAACTTCCCCCCCCATCCTTCACCACTGCTAATACGAATCGGCATTCCTGTTCCGCCGGTAAACAGCCAACCCCTCCCCCGTTTCCACCACCAGTATCGGGCAGCTGCCCACCGATACAACTCCCCCTTCCCTCCACCAGCAGACGGCAGCTGCCCCAACCGTCTGACCGATTACTCCTCCTCCCGTCTCCACCCATGCTGAGTCAGAGCAGCTGCCTCCACCGTCTTCAACATCCCCACTCCCGTGATCCACCCAGCAGATCCGGCAGGCTGAGAGACCACGTGCGTAACTCCCCCTCCCTCACCAGCCATATCGGCATCTGTCCACCGGTAACTCCCCCTCCCTATCACCAGCAGATCGGCAGTCTCCCACCGATGCAACTCCCCCTCCCTCCACCAGCAGATCGACAGCTACCCACCGTCAACTCCCCCTCCCTCCGCCAGCTGATCGGCAGCTGCCCACCGTCAACTGACCTGTTGTCTGACAAACGCCGTCAGCGGCACATCTCCCTCTGGTGGCAGCACGCCTTGTCCTCCGGGCGGCGGCCGCTGGTACATCCACTGCTGGTCCCCCAACACCAGCCGGCTCGCCTGGAACTCTTCACCGCCGACCAGCACGCTGACGTAGATCACGCCGTCAGCAGCCGGCGGCGCCAGGACCGCCCCGGGAGGCAGCAGACTGGCGGCACCGTCCCGCACCCCGCAGCGCACTACCAGAGCCTCAGCACAGCCGTTTGTGACCAGCAGGCCAGGTCTGACGTCCAGCAGCAGTGTGTTGAGCCAGGGCCAGCGGCGGCTGACGGTCACCTCTAGGTCGATATTCGGCTGGTCGACGGTCTGTAGATCGGCTCCGCCTGGCAGCCAGTCTGACTGGTTCTCGGTGAGCAGTCGCGCCAGCTCCGACAGAGGCGGTACGGCCGGATCAGCAGCGCTCTGCTCCAGAGCTGCCACAGACAGCGTCACCGTGGGACTGGACCACTCGGCACTGGCGCGCAGCTTCATCGTCAGCTGGTGGGCCGCGGCCGGGTCACAGCGCAGCTGGTGGACGTCACCGCGACCCTCCAGCTGCTGGCTCTGACCTCCCACCGCCTCACGCAGCTCCAGCGGCGCAGGCAGCAGGGAACGCACACAGAACACGGGCGCTAGTACCACCAGAGTCCTGCGAGTGGTGCCGCTCACCGTCTGATGCAGCACCGAACACCAGGCGTCAATCCCTCCTCCGAGTGATACCACTGTCGGCTCGCGAGCCGTCAGCTCTACGTCTCGGTACACTGCCGCGGCTCCGTCCACCACTGCAGCCACCTGTAGTCTCGCCGCCGCGTCACACAGCACTGACGGAGAGCAGGAGCGCGCACAAACGGTGTGCAGCTGTGAGAAGGGCGCCGCCTCGACGCGTGTCCACACGGCGGCGTCCAGCGCGTTCACCACCTTCAGCCGGCCCTCGATGGTCACCAGCTTCTGCGTGGCGCTGAGAGGCTGCACCGCCACCATCACTGGGTAGTTGACGGTCGTGCTGGTGCCGCTGGTGCTGGTAGCTTTGTCAGTGATGGTGATGGTGTCCTCAGTGGCAGTGTGCTCGGCAGAGGAGATGTCCGGCAGCAGCACCACCTGTTCTCCGTCTGACTCGAGCGACAGTGACTGGCTCCAGCCTGCCTCCTCCGTCAGAGACAGCCGCAGCCGCGGCGGCCGCTGCCGGTTCCTCCAGCTGTGAAGGGTAGCGTGACGCGGCAGCAGCGACTCGGCCTGCGAGGTGCCCGCCTGGCCCAGCCGCAGTCGGCAGCCGCTGTTGTTCAGGATGACGTAGCGGGTGGGCAGCAGCAGCAGCCGGCCGCTGGTCGTCTGGCCGCGCTGCTGCTGTAGAGCTGCCTGCCAGTCGGCCGCCGCCGCTGTCAGTGTGTGTGCCGCGCTCGGACTGACACGCAGTGTGGCCGGACCGGCGGCGCACAGCACCTCCAGCTGTGGACCGCAGGCCGGACTCGAGCGGACCGCGTCCAGCCGCAGCAACACCGGCTCCAGCAGCGGCGACTCGGTCAGGTAGGCGTAGTTGACGGCCGACAGGGACAGAGCGCCGTCCGCCTGCACTCGCAGCATGTCCGGCCACATGCTGGCCGCCAGAGACGCGCCGTCCATCGCTACTGTGAGGAACACGTGCTCCTGCGGCCAGCCGGGCTGCAGCTGGTAACCAGCCAGCGGTGGCGGCGGCTTGACCGGCCCAGCCGCCTGCTGCAGCCAGAGACGCGTCTGGATTCCTCCGACGTCGGCCACCGCTCTGAGCCGCGCTACCGACGCCGGCCGGAACTCCGAGTCGACTCTGAGGCAGGCGGCCAGCGCCGTCGGGCACACGGCCAGTCTGCCGCTGTCCGGCTGTCCATGGTCGAGACAGATCTGAACTCTCCACAGAGCCGCGCTCGGAGCCTTACTCGTCTCCACCGGGATCGGCAGCTGCAGTCGACTCGACTGGCTCTCTGACAGCTGAAACTGACACAGCGTGGCGAATCGGCGCCGGAGCCGGTCGTAGTACTGCAGCAGACACGCCACTTCCGCTGCCGGCTCCAGCCCCGACACGTGGCTCATCTCAGACCCCGCCACGAACGGCACGGGGTACACGTGCACGGCGCTGAGGCTGCGAGGCTCGCTGTACCGCCAGCTCATTACGCCGGCTGCCTTGTCGAAGCTGACATGGCCGACTGGACAGGCGGCGTAGTCACCCTGCGAGAACGCCATGTGGCCACGACGTAGGTCGTCCTCAGAGCGAGTCACGAGCGCGTCCAGGTCACCGTCGGGGCTGGCGCCGGGTGTGCTGGTTTTGGTGGTGGACTGTGTGGTACTCAGTGGCTCGTCCTCTGATGAGTCGGCCGCAGCTAGTTTCATCAGTGACTCTACACAGACGAGCTGCTCGGTGCCGACGTCCAGCGCCAGGGCATCAGACGCCACGTGTAGCCGGCAGTAGGGCCGCGGACTCCAGGCCTCCCACTCCAGCTCGGCCGTCACTGTCGGACTCCAGGGCGCCAGCAGGGGCCGCCACGGTCCGGCCGGCCGTCCGCAGCTGACCGACAGGTCGGTCATCTCAGCGTCCATTGTGACTACAGCCGGCCGCGGCGGGTCGCCGGACCCGTACTGACATCGCAGTCCACCGTTCAGACGGGAGACGGCAGCGCGTAGACGGCAGCCGGTTCGCTCTGGTTGCAGCTCCAGCACCAGCTGCTGGCTGGTGATGTCGACCCCGCTCACCACGGCCGCCCAGAGACGCACCTGACCACCCAGCTCCGACCACCGGTCCTCCTCCGCCGCCGCCGCCGCCGCCGCCGCCGCTGCTGCGGGATCCGTGTCGGCAGTCTGGGGCAGCCGCAGGATCTTCTGCGCGGCTGTAGAGAGCCTCGACAGCTGGCGAGCGCCGGCTTCTGACCAGCACAGCTTCAGGGGCCTGCCGATGTCGACAGTAAGCGCCGCCGCACCGGGCACCGCTCCTTCGGCCAGCGTGGCGGTCAGCAGAGACGGCGGGATGCCCGTCTTGGAGTGCGGCTCGCCAGGACGCGTCTCTAGCAGGGTCCGCGGGAACCGGGCTCGATCGGGGACCAGCTGGTCGTCTGGTGAAACGTCCGTGTCATCAGGGTCACCGGCGCTAACTGACAGGTCAAACACGGACAGCTGCAGCTTCTGCTCTGTCGGCCGACAGGCGAGGAAGGCGTGTGGCTGGGAGACAGAGACGTGTAGCAGGGGAACAGCGCCACTCAGCTTCGCCTCACATTCCTGCCGCGCTACGCCGCACGTCCGCTGGTCTTCGTGCTCGTACAGCGTGATCGTCACATCGCCCAGCGTCAGCAGCGCCTCGAAAGGCACCATGGCTGCGTCGGCGGCGGCCGACTCGGTGCGACTGCTACCGATGCCGCTGTCCGCCGCAGCCGGAGAGGGCGGCACTCCACCGACCAGAGGACGCCGGCCCGCCGGCCGCGGGGCTGCCACTGGCGCCGCCACTGGGCCTGGTCCCAGCAGCTGGCGCAGCGCCAGCGCCGCGTTGTCAGCGAGCTGGCGCAGCAGCGTCGCTTGACGCACGCTGAGCGCCAGCGCCAGCGGCGCCGTCACGTTCACCTCTACCGCGTGACCGGCCAGGAGAGTCGGCTCAGCCGCGCCGGGGGCCGCCAGCGCCGGCGCCAGGGTCACTCGCACATCACACCGCTCCAGAACCGAGGTGAGAATGACCTCCCGCGGGCTCTGCAGCGGGTCATAGTTGTTCCACTCCACAGCAGGGTTCTCGCCCATGGTCTGCGCCGCCTGCGGCTGCTCGCAATCCGACTGAGCGAGCACCTCTTTCCACGAGCCTGTGGCCACTGACACACCAGTCACATCCGCCTGGTAGTGGCGATCATCCACATCTGGTCCGGGGCCGCTCCAGCCGCCGGGCGGGGGGCAGCACGGGTCGGAGGACGTCCTCAGTACTGGCCGTGTCAGCGGGAACTCGGCTGACGGCTGGACGCGCAGTGCACTCAGCTGCAGCAGACACAGCTGGCCGTCACACGGCAGGAACACGCGGATCGGCTCGCAGCTGACGTAGAGCAGGGGCAGGTCAGCGGCAGTGACGGCAGCGGCGGCCGGCCGGGCGGCGGCAGGCGGCGCACCAGCTGCCGGCTGCCGGGCCAGCAGCGGCGTCAGCAGCGGCTCCAGCAGACCGCTGTACGGCAACACCATGTCTGGCGTCAGCACCAGGTCACACGGCTTCAGTCGCAGCTCCAGCTCCGTCAGGTAGCCGCCGCCGCCGCCACCTCCGCCGCTGACGGCCGGCGAGCCCCACTTCTGCAGCACGTTTGATCGCAGGGCGCGTGTGCAGACGGCAGATAGCAGCGCGCGCTGCTGCGGTTGGCTCGACTCGGTCTCTGGCGGCGGGCTGGAGACACCGGCCCGGTCCGGAGACATGACCAGAGCCCGGGTCAGCCGCCGGGAGCTGGTGAAGATCACCTGAGCGGCCGCAGAGCGAGGTGCAGGCGAGTTACACTCCGAGGGGGCGGAGCAGCTGCTGAAACGAACATGGGTACCGTAAGACAACCTAAGGCAAGCAAGCATATCTATCTAGCATCTAGCAAGCATAACCTCCCTATTCCTTTAGTAGAAGTTTGATATACAAACTACAAAGTAAACTAGAGTATTGACTATTGTGTGAAAATCTCAAAACATTTTCAGATTTTTTTTTATCGTAGTCGGTCTTAGAGTGCACATGGTGCTGTTTTCAACTCTCTTATCTTTAATTATCCGAGAGTTTTGACAAAAAGGATGTTTGGTGACCTGGCACCTTCGCGTTTAATTCGCGTTCCTTGTGCAGCGAAGCTGTTTGTCAACCGTCTTATGTGCCTGTTTCTGACAGTCTGCGCTGATCCCAATCACAGGGCACTGAAAAACACAACTTCCAAACATTTCCACTATGGCCATCCAGCGCTAGATGGAACGGAACAAGGGCACCCCTGGGCCCGACTACAAAACATGCACCATTGGCATCTGGAACCTGTTGAGGTCGTTTGCAGTTCAGAGGCTGGGTTGACTAGGTCGGATCAATGTCTCGGCATTGTAGGCGACATAGCTGGCTACAGAATGCAGAGACTCGATCTGAGGGTTTGTGCGAGGTCATGTTCTGCCGTAGAATTCGGCTGGTGCCTTGCGTTTGTGCTCTCCGGTATCGAGTGGACTGGAAGAGAAATGCCAGTTACAGCATCTTCAACCTCTGCCTGTTCCTGGCTTGCATCCAGTGGCCCGTGTCCTCCACCTGATATGACCAGAAATGTTACTCATTTGATGTACCAGAGGGTAAATAGAAGCAAGATAAGCCTGGAATAATGTATTAGGAAGTACTGTTGCCCGGCCAGTTTCAAATATCTCAGTCAAATCCCTTGGCTTTGGAATGACCCAACTATTTCTGTAGGTAGGGTCACATGAAGTGACCTGATGACCTTATCTGAGATTACCTGAGGTCAAAGCTTTCAACAAATTTGGATGATTAATGTCCACATAGCTGTATCAAATTTGGTGTTGCAGCGCGCCATCGTTCTCTCGTTATTACCGAAAAACCTTAGGGGAAGGTATTCATTACCCCCACCAAGGCGAGGGTTGAATGACAGGAGGGCAAAAAATATGTGTTTGCCCCCCCCCCCCGCCCAATGAAAAAGGGCGACTGCTTGTCCTTCTCCCCTCGGTGGCACCGTCCAGGATACAAATAATATATTTTACAAGGCGCGGCGGCAGGGTAGGTTTCACGCATTGCAGTGATGTGCTGCGGCACAGTATAATCTGTATGTATGAACAGCTGTTGCTGGTAGGTAGGTATCCCAGGGGCCAATTACATGATAGCTCCACCGACATCCATTACTACCGCCCGGCGTATGCGGCGCGGGAGTCGGTGGTCTAGGTATCTATGGATGTCAGTGGATAGCTCATGTCAGTGGTCGTCTCCGCGCAGCGCCCGGGTGCGCAGCGAGCCGCGGCTCTCCCGTCCGCCGCCCCAACAAACCTACCTTCGAGCCCGAGTGTGCTAGTGCTGAGTGCCGTCTTCGCCAGGTGCCGGGTTCCGAGTGTCTCTGTGCCGGGTTCCGACAGTCTCTTAGACAGCTGTTACGCTGTTGCAGTGCTGCAGTGCCTCCGAACTGACTGAACTTGCGCACTGTGACTGTTGGTCCAGTTGCCGCGTGACCTACGATCTGTGACATCTACTTGAGAGTGAAACCTGGCTCCTTCTACACACAACCACATGCCTGAGACACCGAGAGTTGGAGCTGCCGGAGTGCTTCTTAAGATCACTCATCTTCCCTGCATGCCCTGCAGTGCATTCTCCCGGCCGCGCGGCCTGCCGTGCGGCCCTGGCCGCGTCCACCGTGCCGGCCATTGGCCGCAGGGGACATTCTGGGAGTTCAGAGCCCCAGCCTGGTGCGACCGGCCGTATGCGCATGCGCATCGACCCTGGACATCGGGCTGCGGCCGCCCCGCCACCCTCGCCTGCGTCAGGTCGCGCTCGCCGGGGCTGCAGAGGCGGAGTCAGACGCCGCGGGAGAAGGGGAGGCGCCAACTGGCGCCGACACGCTGACGTTGGGTGAGAACAAGCTTCATAGGGCAGCATTAACATCCAGTCTCTTTACCCAAATGCGCAGACATTCGTTCCGTAATCAGCGATGTCTTAATATTATAGCCACGAGAGACAACAGTCTGTCAGGAACCGATGGAGTGGTCGCGTCTCACAAGTTCCGAGAATGTCACAACCCAGAGACAGTATAAGCTATTCCATCGTGACAGACCAGCTAATATGAAACTGGCTAAGGGACGTGGTGGTGTCGCAGTGTTGGTTCGCGATCAACTCAGCTGTGCAGTGTTACCGACGCCTGTGACCGACGTGGTTGGCTCAAACCTTGAGATTATCTGGACGTCCGTCCGCGCTGACAAGCACCCGCCGCTGATTGTCGCGTCTGCGTACCGTGTCCCCTCCAACAGTGTTCGCCAGTTGACAGCAGATCTTGAAGATCTTGAATGTCAGCTTCAGTGTATTTATCGCCAACCATCGCGCGCTACCTAGTCGTACTCGGGCGATGTAAAACTCAATTATTCTTAGTCAAGACCGACCCAAGCGTCACAAACTGCTGAGGACTGTTGTCTACTTACGGGTTGCATGTGTCAATCGCACGCAGCCCACATACCGTCCCGCTAAGAGCCTGCTAGACGTCATAGCCATCAGTCGTCCTGAACTGATATCACGAGCAGGGGTGACCCGCTGTCATTACGGCGGGCCTCACGACTTTACGCGCCTCGTTCTGCGTCACGGTAATCAGGCACTGCCCACAGGGGCCCATGTAATGCGTTGCCCTCTTAGTAAGGTCGAACCCGCAGCTTTCTGCCTTGCCCTGCGGCGAGCAGACTGGACACCTGTCTAGTTCTCCTATGGACCAGACCAGAAGTGGAGCGAGTTCCAGCGCATTTTTGTAGCCATGCTAGACAAGGTCGCTCCCCTCAGGCGCACTCGAGTGCGACCGTTACAGCCCCACCTATGTCAGCTGGCACACGCCTGCTCCGCAGCGCCGCCGTGCCGCACTGACCCGCAATGACCGACATCTCTAAAACACAGGTGTGGGACACGACTCCGGACAAGGTCACTGACCGAATGGAGAATCTGATTGGAGCCCGGGTTGTGCTAGTTAAACTGGCGCTTTGTCTGTAAACTGTGCACTGCGCATTTTTTAAACTGGCGCACTGTTATAAAATGTATGTTATGTAAACAAATCATTATCAATGGCTTGTTGTGTTGAACCGACGTGAACATATGAACATATAAACATCAGCTGCCGGATCGCGGTCAGTGCACCTGCACTCAGCTCCACCCCTGGTGGCCCGGGCGGCTCGGCGAGCGGCCGCTTAGCCGCGGGCAGTGCGGCGTCCTGCGGTGATTTGGAGCCGCGCTCGGGCTCCGGTCTTTTCGGCTTACGGGTCTCAGTTTTTTTTTCTCACCATCTCGAACACCGAGGCTTGCCGTTCACGATGAACCGATGCCGCACTGACGCACGTCGTTTCAGATATTACACAGTCTGTAAACACTGACTCGTCAGCACTCTCGTCCAATGTCATTCACTGCACCATCACTGGTAAGTTTTCACCGAATCACTGATCTCACTCTAATCTCTGTATCAGATCACTCAAAAGTATGTAACCATTGCTTGTGGTTCTGGCCTCCCGGGCGCACGCGCTAACGCTCACTCACGGACATGTCCAGAGCTCCGCCGGCGACACGACCGACCGAGGTCACGCGCCAACTGCCATTCGGGCTGGTATTGATTTGTGTTTATTTATGGATATTGACAGTTTCTGTGTGTCAACATATTTCACGCTCCGTAACCATGTGTTATTTTACGATAAAATTACAGTGATTTACTTTTGCCATAATAAGAAGCAGTGAAACGGTGTTATCCCGAAAAACCATGCGAAGCAAAGCAAGAAGCACGATTGAAGACGATTTGGGCCCATCTGTAGACTACGTTAGTGAGGCCGCTTCGCGGCCTCACTCACTCCGTCTGAACTAGCAAACATGGACAAGTTTCACGTTGTGGGTTTCTTGGCTTAAAATTAACACAAACGAATTTAATATACTAAACGTCAGTCATTTTGTCAAAAGATGCGAAGTTTCAGTAAAAACAAATTACAAAAGTTCAAAAAAATATATTGTGAAGAAATGTTCTTGATGCGCAAACAGTCCTGACGTCACACATGATGTTTGGTCCATTTCGTACATGGTTGATCAACAGCACTCATCGTGTTCTCGCGCTTTATCGCTATTTAGTATTTACTGTGCATAATGAGCCTTCAGTTTTAGCATTATATCATCTTCTATTTTGTTCACCGCGGCGTGGATGTCGTATAAGCTAAGTTACAAAGGTGGTGGTAGTAGCTAATGATGGCAGCTTCGCAAGCGGCCTGCCCCACGATCACAGCTGGGAAGGTAAAGCACATTTCTTAATCAATTGATTGCTTATGACAGTGAAGCATTTTGTGAGAGCCGTTTAAAGTTAATGTTATATGGACTGTATAAATGTTCGCCTATAATTTTAGTAAGTTTGTATACTATACGTATGTAATGTAAAAGTTCATACATATTCGGCAACTAAGAAAGAAGTTTACAACATAGCGGCACAACCCGATCGTAACCATGTTTGTCCTAGGGTTATAATTTGGCAACCACCCAATATTAATGTTTGAAACTTTACACACAGCATTTTGTGTTTTTTAAAAGTGTCATATTGAAAAAAAAGTTCTCTGTTGACTGGTTTATGAGCATTGTGCATCAATGTACAATTCTGTTTTCCATTTGACTTTGAGGAAAACGGGATGGCGTTTCATAGATGGCGATGCATCTCAGTGTGTACAGAGCGGATATCAGTGAAATGATTGGGCGCGTGCTGTTGGCCAAACTATTATATGAATAGTGCATGAGGGAGCGGGCAATAGTCGAAAATATTGACCGATGTGACGTCACTGTAGCCCGAGGGTGGAGACCGTATAAAGTGCCATTGCCCGAGGCGAAGCCGAGGGCAATGGCACTTTATACGGTCTTCACCCGAGGGCGACAGTGACGTTACAGAGGTCAATATTTTCGACTATTGCCCGCTCCCCCATGCACTATTGATTTTATTACATGGCCACTGGCCAGCCCTGCCATTTTTTGAATAAACGTGTTCTATTTGTTTGTCACATTCCCTCACGGCCTCATATGTTTTCATATGATTTCGAGACCAAGATGTGTGCATATAAAAAAGGAAGTAGCGTCGCTTTTATATGAATGTATTGCACAAAATAATCCAGAAAAATCCACATAGGTAAATCACAGCGTCACATTTCATATCATCTAGTGCGTCAGGTTGAAGTTGAATGTGCAGCTGTTATAAGTTTGTCCGCCGTTCTGCGTCTCCACCGATGTCGCGGTGCTTGAAGAGTTTCCCACCAGGCTGATGGTGTTGCTGATTTTCCTCAGTTGCTCGTTAGATACCATCTGCGCATAGTGTTGGAGCGACGAGATTGACTTATGCCCGCTGATCTGTTGGATGTGACGTGACTCTATACCGGCGTGGTCTAGACTCGTTATCACTGTTGCCCTGATACAGTGGTTGGTGTAGATCTTGCTTAGCCCCGTTTCCTTGCTTATCCGCTGCATCATTGTGCCTACAGTGTTCTTTCCGATAGGCACTGCATCATACCAGTAGAGATTGGGAGCCATTCTTGGCCGCTGGAAGAAGCAGGGCGAAGACTTGTTCAGCTTGCTGATGTATAACTTGAGGTGCTTCACCGGACAGTCATTCATGCCGGTGGCGTACATACGCGCCTGCTGACCCGAGTTATCTTCTCCTCGGTGGTTTTTNGACAGCAGCAAGGCCGGGTCGCCACCACCAGCGTGAGGGACAGCGGTAGACAGCGGCGGCGGCGCGAGGAGCATGTGCTAGCTTCTATTGTGGCTGATCATAATTTATTATACTTGCGGGAGAAGCGGATGTTTGAAAAAAGGACATTTACATTTTGATGTTCGAAATTTGTACTCGATAAATATTGGAAGGTGTAGCAAATATTGTGTGTTGTGTTCGATTGCTGTTGTTCTGACCCGTACGAATGGTGTTTCCTGGCCCGATCAACTGAATGATCAATGGAACTTCCCGGATCAGCAGTACGAATTGGTATGGGCTATGCTCAATAGCTCATACTAAAAGAAAGATAAAATGTTAAAAGTGAATCTTGCTACATTTCCGCTATTATAGTGTTCCTCCAGAGCTCGGTAGAAGCTACATGACGAATATGCGTAATCAACCATGTTCATAACAGCTGAATGCGACAAATTAACGCCTTTATACAGCTCATAGTGAATCTCGGCGGGCCAAAGCCTTTCGCCTTATACACTAGACATAAACTGAATGGAGAGTCTTGACATTATTGAGATATAAAAATGTATCTAAATTAGCAAAATATGGTCTAACTCTTACCTGCCTCTGGGCGTCTCGGACCATCGCCTGCGTTTGCTCTCCGAACTCCCGAGCTGAGGATCATATGATTATCAGCCATCTATATTCATCAACGTTAGGTAGGTACTAAATTCGTATAACGATAACTTTAATTTAGTCCATGAGTTGCTTTGTTCAAAGTTTTCCGATATCAGTTAGTATTCCATATATCTGCAAACTTATCAGCAAAATAATAAAAACGCACACAAACGCAGAACAAAAAAGTTTATGCAAAATTATTTCGGAATTATGTTATCCTTAACCATCTAAAAGTGGCTAACAAATCGTCTTACTGACCGAGTCCACCTGGCTGACCGTCTGACCGTCTGACCATCTGACTGACCATCTGACCATCTGACTGACCATCTGACTGACAGTCTGACTGACAGTCTGACCGTCTGACTGACCGTGAGCAGCTCTCTGTTGTTTGGCGGTGCTGACCGCCTCGCGGGCTCTCTCGCGCATTGATACCACCGCCCGGCGCACCTGGTCAGCAATCAGCTGCTCCTGCTGTCTCAGCTCCGCTATCAAACGGCGCACGCTCCGCTTCTGAAACGGTCAGGTACAACTGGTAACTGGTAAGTGGTAGGTATACAGCACTGTCACCATGGGCGATGTCTGCAGAAAATGATTGGTAGGGCTCCAATGCTAACTTAGAGATTTTAAAGTCATTCTTGCCATGCAACGCCATAATAGGCCTTATGTTAAAATGTGACATTATTGGTAGGGCTTTGACCCTACCAGGCCTATACAAAACGACACCCATGACTGTCACCAGGGGCGAAGGAACTCATTTGAAGTTGGGGGGAGGGCAAAAGGCATTTTGAAGTCGATTCTTTCCATGCAACGTCCATAGCGTTTAAGTGTCAAATTCCCGAAAGAATCGTTAGGGCGGCTCATGCGCATGCCTCCCCCCTACCCCCGGCTCCTACGCCTATGACTGTCACACCCACAGAGGGAAAGCTTTGTTCTGATATACTAAGTGATAGTCTACTCGATGTTTTTATTTTGTTCCTTGGTAGTATCGACATAATTATATAGGTACTAAAAATGGTTATTTTTTATTTTTTAAGTGGGCTGGGATCAGTTTTTAACATTGGTAGGATAATTTGAGTATGTTTCATTTCAAGCCGACCATATGATTACTAAATAGCGTGAAAATAAATGGGGCCAATATGAGTTTAAATAAGTAGCATGCGGTACTTAGCAAACATAAGCTTCCTATTATTAAATCTTAAATTCAGTATCACATAACGTGAACGAATTGTAATGATAGAAACAAAATGCTAACTCTAAGCTATTTCACTATGATTCAATAAGAAACGTCACACATTCTGAGTTCTAACCTCTTGCAATGCCTTGTCTCCAATTTTCTTTTTATGCTCGAGAGCCTTTTCTTTCGAAGCAATCGAGTTCTCCAGACTCAGGAGAGCGAACATGCGTCTTTCCGCTTTGTCGAGCGTCTCCTGTTCCTCCAGCTCAATAGCTTTCTTGTTCACCACCTCTTCTGTCACAGGAACAAATTCCAGCGCAGATATCCTGCGTGGTGAACAGGAACAAATGAACATTTTCTCAATTCCACATGGGTCGGAATCGGAATCGGACCGCATCGGAATTTATTTTCTGATGGGGAAAAGAAACCCAGAGGGCCCCCTCGGTCCCACGATCATAGCCCCCCAAATGCGCGTAATGTTATTTCCTCTTTTTTATCACAGGTAGAAGAGTTCTTTCAGGCAGCTCCCTCAACAAATACAAGAGGTCACCCATTAACTTGCGACTTACTGGAGGGGGGCTATTTGTAGCCCCCTCCTCCCATTATTTTGCAATATCTCCGAAACCAACCTCGGAATCGTCCCCAAACCTTCAGTACCTTGTCTCACATCAATTCAACACATGCTGTCCAAAGGGAAAATATTAGGCTATGATAGGTCAACCGGAAATAACGTCAGAGTGACGCCATGTTCTGCGTTTTTTGTTGAAAAATAAAGGTTTGCTGGAAACGCTCTGCAAAATACAGTTTTCAGATAAACTCAATTTTGATATACGAACAACAAAATTATAAATAATAAACTCTTCTATTAAATAACAAGCTCTGATTTTCGTTTTTTTAAAGAAATCCAAAGACATTTTTTTTTTGTTCTTACAAAATTGTAAAAACATTATCTGAATTTTCACAAACCCAAAATAAACGAGACTAGTCCATTGAATATATGTAGCAACTTTGAAGTCGATATCTTTTAAAATTACTGACTTACAACCTTTCAAAGACAAAATTATATAATCTCTACAGCACAGCCATTTCCATGTATACAAATTGCATTTCCGGTTTTTGCTTTTAACTCTATTTAAATGAAAAAAATTTTAGGCAAGTTTTCGCGTTTTAGTAGAAAAACTTATGACCGTAATCTGCAGCTTGACCTCGTGACCTCGGATGACCTTGACCTGACCCAGGGTAAAAAATATATTAGAATGGTTATCAGATGTGTCAGATACACGAATCATACCGATTTATCAACTGATTATGCGTTTAATATCGCATTTTTGCGTGACTTTCCATTCACCAGACTTTGATGACACGGTCAAACATGTTGTCTTTGACGTGACCTGTGACGATATCAGTGACCCTGAGGTTAACAATAATAGGTGTCTAGACACCGATATGACAGTGCTATTGAATGCCGTTTGAATTTGTAAGATCGGTTCAGTAGTTCCGGAGATGAGAGGGGGGCTATAAATAGACCCCCAGTGAGTCGCGTTACAGAATGTACCCCAGTAACTCGCTGATCAAGGTAGCGAAGCCAGAGTGCGGAGCCAGAGTGTCCAGAGTGCGGAGCCAGAGTGTCCAGAGTGCGGAGCCACTTAACCGACTCACCGCAATACAGGACTGAAACTCCCTACCTGCCCACGAAGCGCTAGCACAGTCAACAAACAAGTTCAATAATTGGCTTCACAAACATTGGTCTGTTCATATTCCCTATCTAGACTAGAGAAATTAACAGGAATCACAAGAGCTTGATGAGAACGGGTTCATTCAGGCCTTTGGCCTCCCAAAGTCCCGCCAACAGTAAAGTAAAGTAAAGTAAAAGTATTTAGGCCACTATATTTTGCAGCGCCTCTAAATGGTCGCAAAAAACGTCGGACAGGCCCATGTTGAAGTCTCAGGCCTTCCGAGAGGCCTGGACCCCTCAGGCTTACCAATGATATCCTCAGACAGACTGAGGGCTTTTGTCGGTCTTGAGGACTCCTCAGGCTGTTTGGGGGCACCTCGGGGGTCCTCAGTTATTTTTTTTCGGTCAAAAATACAAATCAAACCAACTTATTGAGAGTGTTCCTTTTACATTGATTGTGGGACAAAATTATATGTTTTCATCCAACCCCAACCCAACTTCTTGGATGGGGGACAACTCCCCTCCCTCCCCCTCTTTCGCCGCCCCTGCAAGATACAGATGATTTGGTTGTTTACTATAATGCAGTATTCATGTAGTAACTAGTAAGAGGTTTTGTTTTTATTTCAAGGGCGGATCCAGAACAGCAGTTTGGGAAGGGCCACCGATGGCTTGGGGGTGGGAGGCAAAGTCCAAAAAGTCTCACATAATCTAAAACTCAACAGATTCGGCTTGCTTATGCATTGATACCTGACTTAAAACCAACTTTCCTTTGTAGTACAACCTGCTTAGATTTTCTTTCATACCGAGGAATGCGTAAATTTTGCTCCGATTTCAGACGATTTGGGGAGAGAACATGGCCAGATTGCCACCCCCCCCCCCTCCGCCTCCTGGATCCACCCCTGTGCTCCTCATCTCACCCAAAGTACATATACTGAGCTATGTCAGAGGTTACCATCAACTCGCAGTGAGGCTATGCGCCCTAACCTAACAAGAACATTAATCAGAACCATCCACTCGAAAGCAACTCCTTCCAAACTCGGATAAATAATAAATATTCCCCTGTCTCAAAATAACCGCTCACCTTCTGATCTCCTCATCCTGTTCAGCCTTGCACCTGGCTAGCTCGCGGAAGATCTGAGCGGCGGTGCGTTTGGCCGGTTTCTTGGGCGGGGGCGGGGGCGGCGGTTCGGCGGGCGGCTCTTGGGGCGGCGGCACGAGGTCAATGCCAGGACTCGAGTCCCTACTGTTGGTCTCGTCCAGGGCGGCGGCGCCGGCGCCAGACCGTGGCGCTGACCCCCTGCCGCCTCCATTGCCCGAGGCTGACTGTCCACGCCTGTCGCTGGTGCCCACGCCAGCCTCCAGCAGGCGCAGGTGCAGCTTCTGCACTGTGGTGATCCTCTGCGGCGCCCTGACTGGCGGTTTGATGCTGTTAGCGGCGTTGGTGTTACCAGGCTTGGATTTCTTCCCCTTGCTGTTTCCGCCACTGGCGCGCTCACTCATGGTTTGCGCTTAGATTACTCCGACTTCACAGTTCACTAAGCAGTGGTTTGAAATGAAGAGAAATATAGCTTACGACAAAGGATTTCGCCTAGTTCTTCCAAACTTTGCTTGCTATACGAAATGTCAGCATTTAATATTGCACGTGCATAATTATTTGAGGACCCCTTATACTCTCACTGGCAGAGGTTAAAAGGTTTCATATTCGTTTTCGAATGCTGCAACACGCTCCATGCTTTAATTTGTCGAAATAACAGGTTGCATCTCGTATTTAATTTCTTTGGAAGGAATAAGTTAAGCAACAATGTGTTAATCCTCACAGTAAATGTATGCATAAGTGATTGAGTTCCTTGCTTTTATGGCTAGCGACATTATTTCTTGTATACGATTCCTGCTCCGAATCAATGCATGTGCTCCACATAGACGTTTACGTCAGTTCCTAGCACATGTTCCTATAGGAACAGTGGGGCTGGTGGTCGGTGGGGCAATATAGCCCCTCATTTTTTGCAATGTTCTGCTTTATCTTTTCTTTGGATTTGTGATTAAAAAAATGATAGAGAAGGTTCGCCAATACGAGAAGAGCCTAAATCTCCAAACAAATCTTACAATAGGCGGATTGGGTTTCTCTCAAGACGAGATAGAAGTTTCACTGCCCCCCCTTCCCCACACAACACTTTTCGTGACGTTCCTTCTTCCCACATCCCTGGTGCTCCATATAAAACCTTGTAACGGTCTGGCCTGATACTCTTCTAACTCTAGCACTAGCATTTCTCCAAATCACGAGTCAGCTTTGTCCGTGCCGCTATGTCGTGACTCGTGCCGCCCGGAGACTTAAACGCCAAACATATCCGCTGTGCAACTAACACGGGCATGCGGCGGGCGGGCGACCGGCTAGCACAGCCGCCGCCAGTTGAAGGCGAGCGCTCGTCGAGTGAGGGTGTGTTGCGCTCCGGGCCGGCCAGCGGTGTGTCGGTGGCCAGTGCACGTGCTACGTGATCCGCTGGGTGTGCTGAGTGTGCTGCTGCTGAGTTATTGTGAGGTGAAGTGAGATGGTGTGAGAGGCGAGAGGCAGTGAGACGACCGAGAGGACGGCTGTGATACAGAGAGAAGAGACAGGCTCGGATTCGTACGTTGGTGTGATAGTATTGGCACTGTCACGATGGAAAATTTTTTGATTATTTATAGAGAATTAAACTGCATCGGATTAATAAATTGCCCGAACCTCTTTGTATTTATCACTGATTTCAGCTGTTCTGCAAATGATGTTAACCTTCGCTGCTTTAACCTTCATTCACATGGTTAAATCGTGATCGTAATTTGCGATGGTTTATGGCTAGTTTTGCAGGTTGTTTGTCTTTAATGTTCTTGTGTGTTTTAATGTTCTTGTGTAAAGGTATCGCTGTCAATTTGCAAGCGTATCGTTTATTTGCCAGTATACGCCAACATGGCAACACGTGTAACATCAAACGCATAACAACATTGCACAAGGCAACATACAAGCCAACATGTTCGCCGCATCACTATGTGCCGGAGCCGTCTGACTGAGTCGGACAGCATGAAGCAGTCGCCTGGCTCACCATTTCACTGTATTTCTGGGATCAGGGGACCCTAGTAGCACACAGCAGTCAGCACCGTCACGACGTCGTAACAACGTTTTCACGACGTAATTACGCCGTATGAACATTGTCATGACTCATGACGTTGTCATGTCGTTGTCAACGTTGTCATGACGTTGTGACAACGTCATGTGCTACTAGGGAAGTGGAGCTGGAAATCGCTCGTGCCCGTTCGCGCCATTTATCCAGCCGGCTGTTCGCGCCACTTATTCAGCAGGAAGCCTCGATCAATGCGCCGTCTGGCAGCAGGAAGTGTCCCCTTACGTTCGTCCGCTACACCCAATCAAAACAGTCTGACGATATGGGACAGGGTAACCCGAAATCGTATTATGTTGTGGTGAAAATGAACTGTAGTCAAGTGAGAACACCACAATGAGTGGCAAAATGCTGCTAGTTCCGATGAAGACCAAGCAGACCATGCAGCCAGCTGTGAGACTCGCAGTAATTCGTTAATGTAAATGGGGCTACCCATAGGTTGTTCGATAGGCGGTAACTGAAATGACTTTCACTGTAACCTCCTGCAAACCTCATCCTGAGCAACCTCATGCTGCTTGTAACATATCAACACATCTTAGTCATACTAGATAGAAGATACCATATTTAAAAAAAGTAGTACGATGCAGAGCCGTCGTTTTTGTGAGCAAGCAAACCAGTTAAGTCTCGGTTCGTTAGTAACTGGTCTTTCGATAATGAGGATAGCCTTGTCTCCTTGGTCTTGTCGTTTCTATTATGATGAATAGATTCACCTTGCATCCAGCTGCAAAGCCACTGTGCACGACAGAGAATGACTGACCTGATCTCTCCCTTCCCAAATGTGTCACGGAGCGGTCCGATGACAGTCATGTGACGTCATCGGACCGAGTGTCCCGGTTTGTCACCACCGAGTGTCCCGGTCTGTCACCACCGAGTGTCCTGCACTCTCACCACCGCGAGTGTCCCGGCCTCTCACCACCGAGTGTCCCGGACCTGTCACCACCGAGTGTCCCGGCCTGTCACCACCGAGCGTCCCGTACTGTCACCACCGAGTGTCCCGGCCTGTCACCACCGAGCGTCCCGTACCCGGTGTCACCACCGAGTGTCCCGGCCTGTCACACCGAGTGTCCTGCACTCTCACCACCGAGTGTCCCGGCCTGTCACTACCGAGCGTCCCGGCCTGTCACCACCGAGCGTCCCGTACTGTCACCGATCAGCCTGTGACTGACGACACCTCACCAGCCGCTGACGCTGATGACGGTCGCCGTCAGCGCTGATGACGGTTGCCGTCAGCGCCGGCATCGGCAGAGTTCTGCGTCCTGCGCTGAGCCAGGTCCAGATGTGCGCACCCCCTACTGGGCAATAACAAATAGCGCACCGCACCGCACCGCACCGCTCCGCACCGGCGTTCGTATTAATAAATACACATTGCTTGCCGCCCGCTGGGCTCAGGCCACACCGGAGGAGCCGCGTGGTATGCGTGCGTTTTTTGCCGGCATGAGTTCATTAGTCTACTGTCTGCTCGCGTGGCGTGCGTGTCAAACAATCGGCCGGCATGTCAGACGGGGTGCGAGGCAGCGAGGCACGTGACTCGGGCTGCCCGTGTCCGTGAGTGCGTGTGTGCGTGTGTGTGAAGCGTGCGCGGATGTCAGGCGGCGGGCGGACGGCTGTCGGGCGGACGGCTGTCGGGCGGTGGTGTCGGGCGGTGGTGTCGGGCGGTGGTGTCGGGCGGCGGTGTCGGGCGGTGGTGTCGGGTGGTGTCGGGTGGCTGTCGGGCGGATGTCGGGCAGATGTCGGGCGGATGACAGGCGGATGTCAGGCGGATGTATGAGTGCGTCAGTGCGTGTGTTTGGACTTTGGAGTCAGTGTTTGTGTCCGTGTGCGGATGTGTGGAACGGCGGGTTCTATTAGGCCAATCTGTTGTGCCTGTTTATGGTAGGCATAATGGGGGTATGGGGTCCAGGGGGCTGGGGTTCGGGGGGAGGGGGATCCAGGGTGGGTTCAGAACTCGGTCAACCAGTCCTGGGTGCCCGGTGGGTGACGTGAGTGGCAGGGCTCACATCCATCTTCCCGAGTCACAGTGAAGAATTAAGTCGAAATTAAACTTACTTCTGGGTTCTTCCACCAGAACCATTTTATTTGCTTTCCTTTCCAACCGATTTGTTTTACTAGTTGATTAAATAAAGTAAAAGTATCAACGAAATGGACAGATTTGGGAAATTATAACCGCCATACCTACGTCATACAGTGTGCGTTTACATTTAGGGGCGTCGCCACCAGGGGGAGGGGCTCGGGGAAGGCGCCCCTCAATATTGCTCCGACCGGAGTCTGTCCCCCAGATTCGAAGGATTTTAACATTAGATCTATGGGGCTGCCCCTCCCCTGAACCCCCGGCTCTCTTCTCCCCCCAGTGGCTGCCCCCTCGCCCTCCTCTGCCCGAAATTTTGTGGCGAGCCACTGTTAACAGTCATATTTATGCTATGATAGCACTGCTCTTACAGTTCACCAGAGTGAAATACTACCGTTTGATTCAGATCGTGTGATGAGCCAGAAATATATCGCCTTACTTCCGACAAATAATACATAATTCCCTGATCGTTATCAAGCTTTGTCCCCGAAAACACTATGCCTGGAATCTGCTATGCCAGGTAATTGACAACATTCTCGGTCCGCGCCCCGCATTCAGCGGGTCCATTGGGAGTCTGTCATTGAATTACACAGTCATTCGCCGCTCCACCGGCCATTCAGCGGGTCCATTGGGAGTCTGTCATTGAATTACACAGTCATTCGCTGCTCCACCGGCCGACCGGAAACTCCCACTTGAGAGGCAGGACGATCGTCCGGCGCCTTCTACACGTCGCCCATTGTGGACCGCACAGCCAGCTCTGACACAGGACGACGGAAATGTCACTAGAGCTCAGACGGAGGTCACGTCTAGTGCCCTGGGCATGGGCAGAATTTTCTGTTGCGGAAGCACTCGTGCGGCCTCTCGAGCAGGGATGGACACGGGACGGATATGGTAACCTACCGGGAAGTCGGACATATGGGCGCCACATAACTTTAGAAGCTTAGGCGCCCCTATGCCCCAATTATCATCAAAGTCGGACATGTCTTACTTTGGAAGATTTAATGGCAGTGGTGGTGTGCTTTAGAGCATACACACCACCAATGTCCACATGCACATGCAATGTCCGTTATTACGTTGAGTCCGGCGTGACGGTAGTTTTCCTGAAGCCCGCTCTGTCCGTTATTACGTTGAGTCCGGCGTGACGGTAGTTTTTCTGAAGCCCGCTCTGTCCGTCATTACGTTGAAGTCCCGGCGTGAGGAGTTTCCTTGAAGCCCCTCTGTCCGTTATTACGGTTGAGTCGGCGTGACGGTAGTTTTCCTGAAGCCCGCTCTGTGCGTCATTACGTTGAGTCCCGGCGTGACGGTAAGTTTTTTTCCTGAAAGCCCGCTCTTGTCCGTCATTACGTTGATCCGGCGTGACGGTAGTTTTCCTGAAGGCCCACTCTGTCCGTCATTACGCGTTGAGTCCGGCGTACGGTAGTTCCTGAGCCCCCAGCTCTGTCCGTCATTACGTTGAGTCCGGGCGTGACGGTTATGTTTTCCTGAAGCCCGCCTCCTTTGTCCGTCATTACGTTGAGGTCCGGCGTGACGGTAGTTTTCCTGAAGCCCGCTCTGTCCGTCAGTGACAGAGTCTTGCAGTTCGCTGGGTGTAGCGGATAGCCAGCTGGGCGTAATCAGCTGGATAAAGTCACTTGGGTGTAGAACCCAGCTCTGGGTGTAGCTCTATCCCCCTCTTGTCTCCACCCCGCGGCTCAGGACCACACAGACCCGGCCTTCACGAGTCGCACCGCCGCTGTGCCGGTCCGCTGGCCTTGCCGGAACCGCTGGGCGGAGGCGTCCCACCGCCCTCCGCCCACCGCCCTCCGCCCGGCGTCCGCCCGGTCCGACCAGCGGCGTGTGTGCTGGCGGTGCCGCTCCGCCCGCTCCGTCCACCCGCTCCGCCCTGTTCCCACCGCTTCACCACCGCCCGACAACCACCGCCCACCGCCCGACACCGCCCTGCTCAACACGCAGCGCCGGCAGAGGATCTCAATGTCATGCGCCGGTCAGCGGACATCTCCCCCAGCTGGCTCACCGATCGAGGGAGCGCGATGTTTGTGAAGGAAGGCAGCACCCTCTGCAGGTCGTCGGTGGGACAGAGGTGACATTCCTGTGATATTTTCCGGCCGGCTCCGTCTGAACCCGGTGGTGGCACGCGGTAGAATATCTCCCACTGACCCGGGACGAGCCATGCCCTGCATACAGCGCCCCAGGCTATTTCAGCACGAACGATGAATCAGAGGAGGGAGGAAAACGCATCGCTTGCGGGCGGCGCCGCAGCGGCCGCAGCGCGTGCAAAGTTATCAAAATCTGTCTGCGGTTTGCACCTCCTCCCTGGTTTAATTTCATCTGCTTCCTCCCACCCACCCGCCCTCCCGCCCGCCGCCGTCACCGTCACAGCCACAGTCAGAGGAAAATCCGGGCAGCCGTGCTCTATATAGACTGTGCGGGACAGCGCAGAGTGGCATGGCTGGTAGTCTGGTGTCATGCCCATTTCTGCGCCTGGTGCCATGTCCACTTCTGTGGCTGGTGTCATGCCCATTTCTGCGGCTGGTGCCATGTCCACTTTCTGCGCCTGGTGTCGTGTCCATCTCGGCGGCTGAAGTCTGCTGCTGAGTGCTGGCTGTAAGCGGCACCTGATTTATTGTAGGCGCCGGGCCTGTCCTTCGCCCTGATGCATTGCATCTCAGGCGGCGAGGCCCGCGTGTGCACTGTGTGTGTGTGTTACATACTGTAATGGTCCCTGTCAGGTCCCCAGTCCCCGGTCATCTCAGGCGGCAAGGCCGACGCGTGCACTGTCTGTGTGTGTTAGTGTTACATACTGTAATGGTCTCTGCCAGGTCCCCAGTCCCTTGTCATCTCACGGTCATCTACGGCTGTGTTGTCCGTCCGCCCGTCTCTCTCTGTCTGTCCGTATTTCAGTGGTGCATGGCTGTATCTGACCGTCTCTGTCCGTATTTCCGCGATGTACGGCTGTATCTGACCGTCTCTATCTGTCCGTGGACCGTATTCCAGCGTTGTACGGCTTTATCTGACCATCTCTATCTGCCCGTATTTCAGTGGTGCACCGCTGTATCTGACCGTCTCTATCTGTCCGTATTTCAGTGGTGTACGGCTGTATCTGACCGTCTCTATCTGTCCGTATTCCAGCGTTGTACGGCTGTATCTGACCGTCTCTATCTGTCCGTATTCCAGTGGTGTAAGGCTGTATCTGACCGTCTCTATCTGTCCGTATTTCCCAGCCGGTGTACGGCTGTACTCTGACCGGTCCTCTGTCTGTCCGTATTTCAGTGTGTACGGCTGTATCTGCCCGTTCTGCTATCTGTCCGTATTCCGCGGTGTACGGCTGTATCTGACCGTCTCTATCTGTCCGTATTTCAGTGATTTAACGGCTGTAAATCTACCATCTCTAGTCTATTTCGGTATTCCAGCGGCGTACGGTTGTATCTGAACCGTCTCTATCTGCCGTGACCGTATTTCAGCGATGTCGCGCTGCATCTGACCGTCTCTATCTGTCCGTATTCACGGTGTCGGGCTGTATCTGACCATTCTATCTGTCCGTATTTCCAGCCGGTGTTATGTCAGGCTGTATCTGCCCGTCTCTATCTGTCCGTATTCCAGCGTGTACGGCTGTACTGACCGTGCTCTATCTACCGATTCCATGCGGTAGTGGCAGCTGTATCCTGACCGTCTTCTGTCTGTCAGGCGTATCCCAGCGGTGTACGGTGGCTGGCAGTATCCGCCACGGCCTGCCTCTGTCCGTGTCGGTGATACGGTACACATTCTGGAGCAGTGCGGGGGCTGGTACCGCGGCCACACAGCCAGGAAACCGTGAGCAGAGAGGCGTCTTCCCTGCCAGCTACATACAGCTGAAGCCGTGCCGGGTCGAAAATGACGGGTGAGTTGCCGGTTCTCTTCTACTGATTTGTGCTCATCTAGTGGAATGATGGTTCCAATTAAGCTTATGGTTCTAGATTCAGCGAATTCGGTACAGATGAAGGCACGAAGTGGCATAAAATGGTGATAGAAGAAAAATAAAGGCACTTGTGCGTACAATGATTTTGATGCGAAGCAATATTTTAATTGGATTATGTGACGGCAACGCTTGTTCCATGCAAATAATGAGTCTCCTAAAATGGAGGCAAGGTTACCGAACTGCTGCAACCTGTGTTTCGACATTTTGGATAACGAGCTGACTGCGAAGCCACAGATTTTCGCTAAATGTGTGTGTGGCTTAAGTTAAATCTATACTTATTTCAGATAATACCTACCAACATAAATCTTATCTTTAACATTAGCTCATTAGACGCATTATGTTGTAATTTCTTCAACCGAAGCTGTCAATTACTGTTCGTGATGATCGGCATTAAATTACCGCAGATTGTAGTTCGCTAGTATTAATACCGAATAGTTTGATAAACAATTATCTCAAATTGATTCATGTTCGTTCAAAGCCTGTTTGCAAACACGACCATCGTTTAAAGGCATGCTTCATTGCACGCGAATAACAAAAGGCTTATAACGATGAGCTACAGCCAGAAATCGTGGTTCATGATTAGCAGAATTGGCGTAGCTCCTGTCTGTAGTTCGTGTATAATGTATGGTCTGGCTGGCGGTGATTCAATTTCCGGTCGGACGCGGCTCAGTAGTCATGGCATGTTAACCAGCAGTGCCTATACTAACTCGGGGCGCCTGGGGCTGTCCTGGTGCGACCGTTTGTTTGTGTGTATGTGTGAGGTCAGATGCGGTGTGTTGTGTCACGGGTCACACAGGATGTGTTTGTGGTGACGGCTGACGGGTCACACAGGATGTGGGGTCGGGGTCACTGAACACACCACCACCCCAGAACACCAGCTGACATCACTAGCAGAAACACAGCTGCGGTCTCTGGTCTCTGGTCTCTGGTCTCTGGTCTCTGGTCTCTGGTCTCTGGTCTCTGGTCTCTGGTCTCTGGTCCTCTGGTCTCTGGTCTCTGGTCCTCGACCTGGTCTCGGTCTCTAGTCTCTGGTCTCTGGCCTCTGTCCTGTGTCTCTGGGTCTCTGGCTCTGGTCTTCTGGTCTCTTGGTCTCTGGTCTCTGGTCTCTTGGTCCTGGTCTCAATGGTCTTCTGGTCTCTGGTCCTCTGGTCCTGGTTTCCTCTGGTCTCTGTCTCTGGTCTCATGGGTCTCTTGGTCTCTGGTCGTCGTGGTCTCTGGTCTCTGGTCTACTGAGGTCATCTGGTCTCTGGTCTCTGGTCTCTGGTCTCGGCCCTGGGTCTCTTTGGTCCCGTGTTCTCCCGTTGGTCCCTTGTTCTCCTGAGATTGGATCCCTGGTCCTCGGACCCCGGACCATCACGTAAGGCGCACTCCTGTGCAGAACTGAGACAAACAGGCCTCCTGCTGACGCTACACATCCGGATCGTGTCCGAGTCCTGCACGCTGAGGCAGAGAGGAGAGCGATAGCGTAACTATGTATACCATTGTGCCTGATCCCGAAGTTGGACCTGGGATCCCAATGGATCTCACGGCATAAAATGCATGAATGTGTTTAATTCCGGTGGAATGTGGATCCCTCTGCGTAAATGCATGCAGATCTAGGATTTTCCTGGATCCCTCAGCGTAAAATGCTACAGGATCTGGGATCTCAGTGGATGTATTATTTAAACGAGCCTCAGACTTTGAAACACAAGATGCGTATACTGACATCACTATTTGTTGTCTTTATTTTGCGTATGTAGTATCAAGTATGTACTATTGCACTGCGTAGATAGTTAGTACCTGCGACGCGAGTTACGTACCTAATAGCTAACAGAGATTGCAATGGATTATCCCATGTGATAAATTCGCAAGAGGTAGGTATGTAACTACCGGAGTGCCTGGATCCCAACGTTGTATCTGGGATCCCAGTGGATCCCTCGGCATGAAATATATCAGGATATCAGCTGGATCCCAGGATCCAGGTACATGTCTGTTGTATACCACACCAGTTTCTTTGGAATTATGCATGTATAACGTTACAATTCAAACACATTCCTCATCATTGTTTTAATGCAAGGGTATTCCATTTCACGATTAAACAATGTATGAAGTACAGTGAAAAGACCCCTTCCGGTCTCAAAAGATACACAACGTAATAAAGTGGTCAGTAAAACGCCTTTTTGGACGATGACTGAGCTGGCGTTCTCTGTGTTTTTTATCTTCTTATATCTCCATGATCTCCTTGCTCGAATCCGCCAACAGTGAGTACATGTCCTGAGCACGGCATGCTTCATCGTATAGATAAATGCTTGGAGATCAAAATTCGTTGACTATGTAAGGTTTCGCCGGCACAAGTTATGCCGACAAAAACTATGAATTGTTACTTTGCATTCTTAGTTAAATGATCACTGTTATACCTCATATTTTTGCTCAAAGTAAAATTTATTTTATGCAGCTATCCCATGGTGAAAGCCAATCTCAATCGGTGCAGTGGCTGCAAAGTTATTACCTTCCGAAGAGTTGTTACCTTTCGAAGAGCGGGCGGGCGCTTTGCCTTCTGAGCGGGCGCTTCGCGGCCGCTCCGTAACCACTAAAGCCTGCATGACAGGGATGTGTTAGCGGCTTTGCCTGACACACCCACGTCACCGCGGCATCTGTCGTCTGAAGGGATGTCCGGTGTTAGTCAGTCGGTAAGACTGGCAGCCACCCACTGTGTGTCACGAACCGGTCATCTGCTGTCTCCTGCCGGCTGACGGACGGAAACCACGTGACCCTGACTCACAGCTGTGCGCCCCAGAGTGGTAGACGGGTGGAGGCCCGCTCTTTGTCATCAGACCGTGTCTCCCTGTCAGTCGCTGTCTCCTAGCCAGTCTCTGTGTCTCAGCCAGCGCCTGTGTCTCAGCAGGTGTCTGTGTCTCACTCAGTCTCTATGTCTTTGCCAGCGCCTGTGTCACACTAGTGTCTGTGTCGCAGCATGTCTCTGTGTCTCAGCCAGCGCCTGTGTCTCGCCAGTGTCTGTGTCTCAGGCTTTCAGCAGGTGTCTGTGTCTCACTCAGTCTCTGTCTCTATGCCAGTCTCTATCAGCATCATCGAAGGCGTGTTGGCCGCGGCTGGGCTGGACCACTGCCACCTGCAGTCTTGTTTGTATCGTCGGGGAGCAACAGAAGCATCCATCGCTAGATTTACATGACCCCCGCGTGTCCGTGTCATGGCACTGATTGGCCATAGTAGCGCGGCCGGTGCTGATGCTCCCCGGGGTGGAAGAAACGGAGACCAGATCTGGTGCATTTACTACAGCTGCAGCGTCAAATGTCATTCGAAAGGGAAATCTGCAGAAGCGTTCCTTCTGCTCCCCCACTTCCAATGCAGGCTCTGCCTCGTCATGCATGCGCAATAATGTGCACGGCGTCCGAGCACCGTATATGCGGAGCGGCGGTGGCGACCAGGTCCATCTGGAAGCGTCTGCCGCGTCTGCATATAGAAGCGCCAGTCCGACCACCCGGGTCCTACCGACGACGTGTCCTTACCACGGGTCCTACCGAAGGTGGACGGGAACTATAACCCCCGTCCGGCCCCGCCTGAGACGTAACGGCACATTGAGAGTTGTGACAGACTACTGTCGCTGAGGTATTATAGAGGTGGGCTGGTGCCGACAGGTGCGTTTTAGGCAGGTCCTTCAGTCAGGTCCTTAGTCAGTGCCTTTAATGCAGGTGCCTTTGCAGGTGCCTTTCAGTCAGGTGCCTTTAGTCAGGTGCCTTGTTCAGGTGCCTTTATCAGGTGCCTTTTAGTCAAAGTATCTTCATCACGTGCCTTCAGTAGGTCCTTAAGCAGGTGCTTTCAAGTCCACGTGTCTTCAGTCAGTGGCCTCAGTCAGATGCCTTCAGTCAGGTGCCTTCTAGTCAGGTCCCTTAGTCAGGTGCCTTCGTCAGTCCTTAGTCAGGCCCTTTAGTCAGGTGCCTTTAGTCAGGTGCCTTAGTCAGGTGCCTTTAGTCAGGTATCTTCAGTCAGGTGCCTTCAGCAGGTGCTTTCAGTCACGTGTCTTCAGTCAGGTGCCTTCAGTCAGATGCCTTCAGTCAGGTGCCTTTAGTCAGGTGCCTTCAGTCAGGTGCCTTTAGTCAGGTATCTTCAGTCAGGTGCCTTCGCAGAATTCAAAGGATCACCAAGAGAATGAAAAACCTATCGTTATTCGTTAAAGCCCTTGATAGACTTATAAGATAACGTCGCTTTGCAGAGAGACAATCACAAGTCATCAACATATCACCATCATCTAATTGGCGGCTCCTCGCGGCTCCCCCTCTGATTGGCTACTTTTTTGTGCCAGTTAGTGACTTGATATCAGATATTAACAGGCGGTTCCACTGAATGATAAATATAATCCACCTTATGATGGACCATTGGCTGCACCATCCATAACATGATTTTAAAATGGAACATTTTCGTACGTCAAGGGCACATTTAGCATGTGTTAATCACATAGCCGTGGAATACGACAACTATTAGTCTGATTCTAGCGAACTAGCACATTGCCACTTAACAGCCGGTCACACGTCTTGACCGATGCTCTCTCATCTGTGCATCACGTGCGTGGATTGATCACTGTCGCCCTGCTCCCGACAGGCACCGGTCCCCAGTCTCGACACGCACATAAACATTCCAGCGCGGGCGTGGGTTCTGGCACAGAGTAAACAGAAGTGGCACTGTCCTGTCCTTCCGTTAGACGGTCCACCGCCCCCCCCCCCACACCACCTCCCTCCTCTGAACTAATACGGCACGCCTCCGAACGAGGCAGGCACGTGCCGCCCCCTCCCCCACCGGATACGCAGGGGGAGGGGAGGGCTGGTGTGTAGACCAGCGCGGCGGCGCGGCGGTGGCAGGCAGGACTGGAGGAGGGGGAGGGGTCCGTGCGAGCAGAACCGACGGCGGCGGCGCCGGGGGGAGAGGAGGGGGGGGGGGTCTCTTTGGTGCGGGGAGACGGACTACACGACAGACAAGACAGGCGTTAATCTTAGCCAATAGCCGCTCCACCACGACGCGACGACTGACGGTTGACAACGCAGCGAACATGAATGAGAGAGCGTCACGTCCCTCCTCTGCGCTCTCCAACACCAACTCTCTCAAAACTCCGACCTCAAATACCTCCGGGAGAGCACGTTCACTGCTCTATATTCAGCGCGTTTCATATGGTTATCTCGCTTTCAAGCCATGTCCTCTCCCTCAGCGAGCCATCGAAGCGCCCCCTATCGTCTTGATCTACATCTGTCGTCCTGTTTCACTCTCGGTCTCTGTTCCTTCTCTCTCGGTTCTGGCCGCTCGCCGCCGCTCTGGGCTGCGCGCGGCTATGTTCCGCTCGTGGACTGGTTGTGCGTGAGGGCTGTCTGTCGAGCGGTCACCCGATCGGACCGGAGAGTTGTCTGTCGCGCGCGTCACCCGATCGAACCGGCCCCGTCCTGTCAGACGGCTTTCACTTTCTGACCGCCTCCGCACCGCAGCGGCAGAAACCGGAGAACATGCGTCACCTGGCCCAGTGTCACCGGTGGTGGGAAGAGTTTGAGACAGCTGGCCGGTCCCGTGTCTCATGCCTGGCGCCGGTAGCAGGTCACGTGACTCATCTCTGCCGCCGGTAGCGGGTCACGTGACTGGTCTATCATAAGCCATAATTAGCAAGTGATTACAGATGTATCATTAGCTGTGAAGAGGTTGGTATCAGAGGTGCAGAAAATCAAAAATATTTTGTCACGGCCAAGTCACGGCCACGGAATGAGCTGGCAAGTCACAGCTTTAGTCACGGCGCTGCCATGTTAACCCTATGGCGCTGGCCTGGTCAGTCATAGCCTCAGTCACGGCCGTGACCAGTTCTGGTTCCAGCGCTGGGACGCTGGGACCAGAATTATGCAACTCTAGTCGGTATATGACTTGAGGGGAGGCTGGTCTTCATAAATGCTTTAGAACTTAGAAGTACCATGAAAATGGGGAGATTGGGGGTAATATTGCTTGTTTTATCTTGAAAAATAAATGTCAAAAATATCATAGCTTTACGTTTGTATCAAAACAACGTCCCAACGAGCGTCATTATTTGTGGAAAATACATTTCAACCTAATGGTGAAGGAAACTGACCATCACAGACCATGGTGACTGTAAACGGCTAACGCTGACTGATTCATTGTGACGTGACTGATTCATGTGTGACGTGACTGATTCATGCAGACCGAACGGGTGAAACGCGCGACTATGGATCACAGTGGTCAGAACTCAGAAGCAGGCTGTGTGACTGGTGAGTCGCAGTCATTGTCATTCGACAGAGCTGCTGCTGCTGCTGCTGTCCTGCCGCTGCTCAAATACAATGCACGTATATGTGCAGAGGAGAACGTTATAGGTATAGTTACGCTCAATAAAAATAAATGCAACGCGCACATACCCAAATAAGAGATTAGGTACTATTTCGTATTTAAACGAATGTGCTTCACAGAGCATCATATCAGATAATCGTAAAAGAAATTTCATAAACATTTGTAACAAAATATATATGTTATTCCAAAAAAATAACATTTAAAGCGATCGATAGCGTGCCATCGCATCTTTGAACATAAAAAGACCTATATTATTGGCACATATGGTCATCTGAAACAACTTCTTTACAATGAACAAGCTGCTAAACTTTCTCCAGCCCTTATCAAACTATCAATTAGTCGGTTGGTATAACCATGTATAACGAAATAATATTACCACAATCATTGTTGAATGACATTTACGTCAGACAACTGTTCATTTCAAAACTTATATCTTAAAACCTGATTGCTGAATGCGACATTGCTAGTTTGGATATGGCTCCCATTTTGTTTTCATCTAGCAAAATGTAACCTTTCTCCTCCCACGTTTTTATTATCTCCGACCTCCTTAGTAACCAAGGATCAAACGATAGGATGAAGCTAGAAGGCTAGAGCCACGCTGTGCTTGCCTAATGATTTTACAACATTATATATATATATATATATATATATATATATATATAATATTTGGTTCGATTATACGGCGTATATACGGCGTATATTACTTGTGTGCACAAAGACGCACTGGACAGGAGCGGAAAGGCAAAGTAATCTAAATTCATGAATGGATGAAAATTCAGCACAAATCAGGTGTCTGAGGAGAAAAGTTGGCTGCACAGCATGTGTGGGAAGGGAACCCATCTACGCGGCACTTACTCTCACTGATAAGTGATACCTTAGATCTCTCCGCTCACCCTTCACTGGAATACCAAGCGTCTGAGGCGGCCTTTCAGACGGACTTTTACACCTCCGTGCACACTTTCCCCTGCATACTGCATACATTGGTGGACTTTGCCGTGCTGTGGCGATGTTTCCGTGTGATGCAACGCCATTGTCAGCATTATAGGTTGACTACTGCAGCTACTGCGATTATCTGTTAGAGCCGTGCCGGTTATGAAGGTCAGAAAGCCCAGAGGTATATTTTTGTCATGAGTATTGTAGTGCTCTTGAATTTTCAAATGTCATCCATACAATATAATGTATTATAACTTCTATGATGCACAATAGAATTGAGGACAGACCTCGAACCCTTAGAAGAAGAACTTTGGGAGGGGCATACACAACATCGACGTGCTGGTTGCCACAGCCCCAGGATGGTTGTCCCACTCCCACTGACCGTACACACATCACTGACGAATCTCTGGTAGGACGCTGCCCAAGTGACCTCACACATCTACGTACGATCTTTCTGTTATCCCAACGGCCCCAGGAGCGGCTGGTCCGATCGAAGACAAGTGCGACAGAGTGACCACATGTCCTCCGAGAGGGATCCAGTGAAACACTCACATGGGATAACATCCTCTCCACCCCAGTTCCTAATGTTAGAGCCAAGGTCAGATGAAATTCAGAATGAAAATCAGGAAAAAGAATGAAAAATCTACTCAAAAAGCTTTTCCGATTACCAATTTTGCAAAAAAGCCGAAACCACAATTTCGGCTTTTAACATAAAAAATAAATGATTAAAAATATTCCAAAAAAGAAAAAAAAAAAAAAGTGAAGAATAGTAAAATACCCTTCAAATCCGCAAAAAAAGGAAATATTCTTGAGGGGTCGCTTACACCCAGAATTCCCAACCTAGGAACACTGCTCACCCCCCCCCATACCCTCCTGCACATTCCAAACCAACCACTCCGACAACGGACCACTTAGCCAACCCCCGCATTGTCAAACCGCTCCCAACGTATCATTTACGCCACGGTTGTCCAGCCTCCGCCGCTGTACTAAGCGACGCGACGGTGCACAGAACGAATTAGCCGTACGGCAAGAGCCGTCACCAGCGATAACGTCAGTATCGGTATCGTTCGGCAGCGGCGCGCTGTATAACGTCGTCACCGTCGCGGCGGGGACTCCATTACATTACGCCGCGTGCGGGCATCATCAGCAGCCTCCCCCACGTGATATCACGCTTATTTGCACACGGCGGGACGCGGCCCCGACACGCCCGCGGAAACACTGGACTGGCTGACGCGCTCTCATCAAACCAAGACGCGAGATCAAGCGTCCGATGGTGAACGTTCGGGCCCCATCCGGTCAGTGTCCTCGCCACAGACAGGCCACCCACGGGCACTGTCCGAAGAAGGGTGTCCACCACCGCCACCACGGGGACTGGGGATGATATCGGAACCGCCCCGCGACGTGACCCGGGGCCCGCGGCGACCCCCCCCCCACACACACAAGCTCCACCGAAGCTCCTCCTTTAAGTCACTTCTGGCGTGTCTCTGTGGTAAGGTGTCCACCTCTGGATGTTCAGTGTGTCACCTCGATGTGTCAGTGTGTCCCCCTGGATGTGCAGTGTCACCTCTGATGTGTCAGTTCACCTCTGATTGTCATGTCCACCTCTATGTGGTCAGTGTGTCACTCGGATGTCATTTTCCCAACTCGGAATGTCAGTGTGTCACCTCGGATGTGTCATGTGTCACCCTCTGGATGTGTCAGTGTGTCACCTCTGGATGTGTCAGTGTGTCACCTCTGGATGTGTCAGTGTGTCATCCCCTCTGTCGGCGGCTCTGTTGCAGGCCCGCGACACGCAGGAGGTGTCGGCGCTCTGGAAGGTGATGCACGAGCTGCTCGACTGGCGGCGACAGCTGATCACCGGCACTCTGACCCAGGACCAGACCCGCGAGCTGCGCCTCAAGGTCACCGCCAAGGTCGACTGGGGCAACAGGTCAGTCACCGAGAGGGGTCGGGGCGAGTCAACAGGGGGAGGGGCGGGCAGTGGGCAGTGTCAGATTTGGGACTAATGAACATAGCAACTTGCGTAACAATCCCTAGCATAACTGTAACTCGCTGGCAATGAAGAGCGGAATCTAGGAGGTGCTGTTCAGTGTTCAGTTATCAAAAAGAGTGGAAAATAGTCAGCGCAACCAAATTTAAAATTGCTTGTTTCACTGTAATGATATTAAATGGAAATACAAGAGACGAAATTAAATTCAACAACAAATCAAGTCAGTGAGTCAGTCCATATGCATCCTGTGACCTGAAGGATTGATAGGTCTTCAACACTTTATAGGCCTATCTTATCATAGCTGATGTAATGTATGCTCTTCGAGTCGCGAGGGTCGTTATATGTGGCAGAGACGTATACATATGGCGGACCCACGTGCTTCGTGGCCGCTGATGAAAACAGTTTTGGCGGCTGGTACGGACATGACGAAATCTGTTGGGGCCGACTGAGCTGCTGATTCTGGTAGCACTGTTTGGTAAGAGGACCAGCAAGATCCGAGGGATAGGAGAAATCATGATCTGCCGGATCAGTCTTGCAGTGTTGCAATTTCTATCTGATAAGATTAGTGAAGTCATTAATCAGATCGTATCGCGTACGTAACGAATGGTATCTGTTCAATAAAATCAGCGATAGGTATCCTGGTATGATTAAATAGATACTTTTTATTGGCCCTGGGCATGGGCGGATCCAGAGGGGGGCCACGGGGCCATGCCCCCCCAAAAAACCACCCAAAATCGGCGCAAAATTGACACATTTTCTGAGATTATCGTAAAACTAAGCAACTTTTACTAAATAAAGTTTTTTGTTAAATCAGTTACTGATACATAAGCAAGCGAAATCCGATGAGTTTTCAGAAATGTGCGAGACTTTTGGGGATTTGCCCCCCCCCCCCAAACTGACAAAATCACCCGTTCTGGATCCGCCTATGGCCCTGAATGAAAACATACATCCAATTTTGAGGCACTTAAAAGGTCGAATCTTGGTCAGCGTTGTGCTGTCTTACAGAATTACACAATACACATTAGATGTAGCTCATTTTGCTACAAATTTTCATTTCAGTAACTTTGCTCACCTCTGTCTGTTCGCCGTGTGGCGTCATCGCTGCTCCTATGCCTGCCAACGGGCTGGTGGTCTGGCGTTTGTCCGTATACTCTCTCTTTGGTCAGGACAGGCGCTCTGAGGCCCTCTCTCTGTGGTCAGGGCAGACGTTCTGAGACAGCTGCGGCTTGGCAGGCCTCCTGTTGGCCGGCGTTTCATCACAGAGGCTGATCTCTGCTGCGGCGTTTCTCAGTCTCGTGTGTGCGTGCGTGTGTGTATGCGTGTGTGTGAGGTGCGGCGACTAAGCCGCTGTCAGGGGCAGTTACTATGACGAGGAGCGACGCAGCTCAGAGAGGGTTTTATGGTGGAAACCAGCCGTATGCGGTGTTGAACTGTGCGTAATGGAATGGTCAGGAAGAGTGAGGAATTTGACCGCTGAAATACTCTTCAGCTGGACGGTAGTTGTTTAAGTTCATGGTAATTATGTTAATTCTCGTGGACCTAGAAGGCTAAGCAAGGTGCCTTGAGTGAGGCCAAACTCTAACACTCCTCCCAGTTTCCTTGCACATGTCGATGTTAATTTTGGTTTTTATAACAAACATTTCAAAAGGCATTTATGCAAGTAAATATGTCCTTGCCCTGCATTTTGGACAAGCAATGTGTTGCATTTCGGATCAAGCAGTGTGCTCGTTTTTCCAGTTCTTTGGTAGGTAGTTTTGGGACGAATCCTTGTGAAAGTGTAATGCATCACTTGTAACTGTCATTGAATGTCGTCTATCAGATGTTTTAATGGATCTGCAACCTTTCTCCTCGTGCGAAATATGATTCTTGTTGAGTTCGCTACGTCAAGATATATGCTGGTATTCGTCACTACCAGTTGACATGATTAATATCGAGCGCAGCACGTGTTCGAAACACTTTTTGCCGCGTTACATTCCACCCATTCATTCTGCCGTATTAAGTGTGGAGCATACAGCTGAGAAATAGCCCTTGCCTATGTGGGAGTCAAGTCTTTGCTCATCAACATTGTACGATAACCACTGCGCTTTTGTCAATGCTTACTACCCTTATACCCCTCACCGTGCTTTGTTCAAGTTAATCACTGAAGATGAAGTTCTTTCTGCGCCAGCAATCGCTCATATCATTGTCTCGCTGAGGCTGAAGTCTGAACTGTAGTGGCAAAAACACGGGATGTAAATCTGCATGTTTAGCATAGCGTTGATCCATTGCCTCATCACCATACAACTTCCCGCGACCGATCATCTGAGGTTTTATAACCGAACAAACGCTGGTGGCTCGCCTCGAGGCCGCTGTCGGTACTCGGCGTCCTCGATTTCGCTCTCTTTAGTCGATGCTAATTGAAACCCGGAAGGCTGGCACGCTGTGCTACGAGTAGTGTGACTCATATAGGAAGCGGCAGCCTCTGTACTACATGCACCGCGTTACAGTTAGGGGGGGGGCGTCAGACCTTCATCGCTAGGAGGAGGGTGCCCCTCCTCCTAGCGATAAAGGTACACCCACACCCACGTCGCTCATCTAAAGCCGGACCTGTTAATCTACCTGAGCAGGTCATTCAGAGGATAATTCCGGTCAGGAGAGTTGGTTAAGGAAAACAGAGATTTGATCGGTATTTCTAAGGAATTATTGCACGTGTTAATGGTATGGCTTCATCATTCAAAACGTACCTACATGTTTTTTCTGTTAGACGTGCATTCGTGCAATTGTATTTTAAGTCATATGAAGGTAGTGTGTCATGCATTCGCAATTCTGTGCCCATCTGGCGGGCCAACGATGCCCAGGAACCGGTGTGGGGGGGGGGGGCAAGGGGCGCTAACAGTGGGCTGGTGTCGACTCCTGCTGCACACTGCACACTGCACAGTGCACCGCTGCAGGTCAGAGGTGCTGCACGTGCCAACTACAGATGCCATCTGCGCGCGCGTCTCGACCGATCTCTTCCCTTGATCCCTCCTCCCCTCGTCGCCACCCCGCACCGCCGCGCCGCCGCCGCCTCCGCCGCGTCCCTGCCCGTTGCATGTCCTGTGTGGACACAATGTGGACCTGCTCGGCCTGTGGTAAGCCTGAGCTACATGCCTGACTGGGCTCCGAGAGTGCCGTCTATTCGGGATTAGTCCCCGACAAGCCGCGGGATTTTTCTGGTCGGCGTTGGTTTTATCAGTCCGATCGAGCAGTGAAGTTATGCGGCTGCGGGGGCGCCTGGAAGGGTTTTCGAGGAGAGTTGTGTGTCATGTTTCAGCACGGTGCTCAATACCACGTATCCAATTATTGCTCATGGTCGTAAGCGAACAGTTATGCGTCTACACAGGTATCATGGCTCATCTAATAGGAGTCGCTTTATCTGTAGTTTCCCTGATGGTGTAATGCCGCGTCATAAGAAGTCGTGCAGACGGCGTTTATGTTGAGATTAGCATACTTTAGTCGTGAATGACGCACGTTTTTGACTCACAACCTGGCTAGGTGATTCGCTGATTCAGTTATCCGAGATATCTGGGCCTTTGTTAATAAACAGAGACGCGCAGTGAAGAATAATCACACCGCAAAGCAATCGAGGGAGAGGCAAATATTTGCCATTGTGAAAATATACATCTAGATCTGCCTGCTCCGTTTTAAGAAATACATATCGATTTATATTTCTACACATAAAAAGTAGTACCTACTATGTAATACAATCGTCATCATACACGACAGTAGCCAACACCTCCGAATAAATATCGCATACTATTTGTGTGTCGGTTGGTAACGTTTTATTGAGAAAGTCTCACCTCAAGACTTGACAAATGGCTGTCGCGTTTTGTTATCATTATCGCTTAAGTCACGCCGACGCATTTCAAAATCGTTACCCCACAGTTTGCACACCGCATCCTTCTTGTCCAATGCAGTGAATGCCTGTCTCGTGTGTTGCACACAACACCAGTTGGGGCATGCACGAAGGCACCTTTGTCTGTGCTGCACGCCTCGAGGCGGTACTACTGCACAGCACGTGCCGCCCCGACACTGCAGCACCCGTCACCCACCTGCCACGCCCGTCAACTGTCAACAACATCTGTCAACGACCCACTGCCGGCTGTCCAGCAGTGTCACTGCCTTGCACAGTCGGTCACTGGATCAGTGACTCGTCACTCCACACTGCGGTGACGCGCAGACTTCACCGCCTCAGGCCGGCGCGGCGACGGAAAAAGTTCGCTCCGCACGCGGCGGGCCGGAGCCGCCTGACCCGGTCCGGTCACGTGACCGCCGCCGGCTGTTCGGTCGCCGTGTGGCCGGTCACCAGCTGATGACGAGTGGGTTGGGGAGTATTCATCAGCCGTGACGGCGAGTTGTGACGGGGAGGGGGCGTTGGTGTGTGGGTGGAGCACCACGAGCCTCGGCTGCACAGTCGACTGCAAATGTAAACCTTCCGTTTGCTTTTCCTCGTACGGTGTAAGACTATTTGGAGCCATGACGACAGTCAGCAGGGGGGCGGGGGTTCAGTAGTCGACACTCGACAGTCAGCAGTCGGCAGTCAGCAGTCTGTAGTCAGCAGTCTGTAGTCAGCAGTCTGTAGTCAGCAGTCTGTAGTCAGCAGTCAGCAGTCAACAATCGTAAACCATCAGTCAGTAGTCAGGAGTCATCAGCAGCAATCAGCAGTTAGCAGTCGGCGCGTCCTGTCCCTTGTCGACCTTCATGTCTTGTTCCGCGACCAGCTGAGCTGATAAGCCGGCGAACAAACGACCCAGCGCGCCGAACCACGGGGAGAGAGGGAGAGAGAGAGAGATAGTTGTGTCCAGCGTGGCTGGGATAGCCGCTCAAGGCGAACACGACAGGCAGCAGCGGTGTCCGGCCAGCTGTGGTCTCTCCAGGCCGTCAGCCCGCGCGGCCTGTTGCTGGCTGAAACGTGGGGTGAACTTTTGACTAAAACCGTGAACTAAGCCGTGGGCCTGAACCGTTGCTCAGCCGTGGGTTAAGCCGTGGGTGACCCGTTAGGCTGAACCGTGGGCTAACCGTGGTGCTGAATAATTTGGGCTAACTGTGGCTGAACCGTGGGCTGAACCGTGGGCTGAACCGCTGGGCTGAACTGTGGCTAGCTGTGGACTCGTACCGAATACTGCCCGTGACTGACCCCTGGGCCACAACCATGGGCGAACCGTGGGCTTAGCCGTGCAAGAGATAAGTTGAGGCGGTCGTGGCCGCCCCGTGGTCGCGGTCGTGGTCGCGGTCGTACCGAATCACCGGTCATATCTGGGCGGGGCTCAGCCGAACCGATAAACTATAGGCAGGGGAGCTCACGATTATGTCATTGAGCTAACGGCGGTGGGGCCGTTAGAGTTGTGAGCCAATGGAACGCGGAGGTGAACGGCGGGGGAAGAGGTGTGGCTGCTCGAATGCTACGCCCCTGTGTTTGTCTCTGGTTTCCGAAAGCGGTGCGGTGGTTTTCTGGTCGGATGACATTTGCGGTATGGCTCAGTGGTTCTGGGAATGGTGAGTGGTTCTCGCTTAGTCACGGGGTGTTTGTTTGAGGTTTAACTTCCGGTGGCTGTGGTCGCTTGGAATACCTCGGCTGAAGCTGTTATAACGTCATTCTGGAAATACTTGTCAGGCTATCATGGTTTCTTGAGCGTTGATGTTTCGTTTACAGTCTTTGGCGAAAAAGTACCTTATAGTGACTAGTGTATTCTGACACGATATTGACTAGTGTATTCTGAGACGACTATCAGCGGTGCAAATCATCAAGAACACTTTTCATTGAACACCATCAGCAATCAGTTGCAGATAAATTGAGATACACTTCTATTGCCACTCTCAATGAAGGGCTATACTTTCGGCGGATAACAGCTGCAGAGTCGCCAGGAAAAGTGGCCACCCTCCCCGCTCCCGTCAGTTCTGTAGCGGAATTATGGCATACTGCGGTCGGATCACCGCCGACTTTCTCTGATCTCCAGATGCGGCACGCCTTGGACGGATATATTTACTGCAACCTGACCCTGACAGTGGGGTGAAGTTGCAGATAGCTGTCATATTTACTGAGCTGTTTCGTGTTAATTCAGTCTGTATTATCGGGTGGTTGGTGCAGCTCTGGACAGTTGTCGCTGCTGGTGGAAGGAAACTGACAAAAAACTGCTTGTGGACGAATTGGGACAGTGAAAGAGCGTTGAATGGAAAGTGATACTCGCCAGATTGTTGAATACAATCTGGTGTTGATGCGTGAAATGTTGCGTGTCCTGCACGATTCAAGGCATTTGAGCCCGCCGTTTGCTCGGCTCTCGGTGCTTATTCCAAGAACACGACTTTGTTCACGGAGATCAAAGGAAGCCGACACGCAAGCCAGTGCCGCCACAGTGAGCCTCAGTTAAACAGTCGATCTGCGGAGATTTGTAGGGGACGTTGTGAGGCTCAAGGTTGAATGTCGCATATGCCGTTTAGGCGTCCACGTGGACGGCTAAGGCTATACGAGTGTAGGTATTATATAGGGTGACGGCGCAATATTAGCTATGTCAGTGATGTCAATTGTTGATACAAGCGGCGTCAATTGTTGATGTCAGTGATGTCAATTGTTGATACAAACGGCGTCAATTGTTGATGTCAGTGATGTCAATGTCAGGGATGCCAATTGTTGATGTCAGGGTCCAGGGATGTTGATTGTTGATGTCAGGGATGTCAGTCGACGTCAGTGCGGCAGTAAGGGTGTTATGATGTCAGCCTCGTCTGGACTGGTTCCCCGCTGACTAACGACGACATTCCACAGTGCCATTGGAGGGTGAAGGCCATCTTGTTTCATGACATTTTTGAAGCAAAGTAGTCGGAATGCGGCATGCTTACCAGGAACAATGCATCCAGAGGCAGATGCTGCCTTCTTGTCTCAGCTGCACGACCATATTGTGTGAATGAATAATAATATTGGAAAAGCTCAGGCGCACATCTGTTTTTGAATCATGCATTTTGAGAAAGAATTAGCTGTTTCATCCCCTTACCGAATATGAGCTCGTATGATTAAACTGTTTGGCATTGGTCGTAAAAAAAAACACTTAAGTCGTCTGTCTAGACGTTTTTCATGTTGACTCAATCTCCAACTAATTTACGAGAATAACGTCTTTGGGTATGATCTCTTTCCTGCTTTACGCAGACTTTTCGCTCCCTGGCAGATCAGTAAAAATGCATATATGTTCTGAACACAGGAATTCCATTAGGTATGTCTGGATCTGCCGACGCGGCTGCCCGCGTCGTCCGTGCCAGCTGGTGCAGCGATAAGTCTCATCAGCTGACGACTCAGGCTCAACAGTTGTCGGCGCACGACCTGCAGCCCGTAACAGACGCGCCAGCACTTCAAATGTGACGTCACAGTGGCCAGGAAAAGGTGTAAAATGCTGCCTTACATCAATTTCAAATTCCAAGGGTGCCACCACATGCCTAGATTTTAGGACTCGCTACAGATATCAGGTTGTAAAGGTGAAGTTCAGAGAAGCTGTCCTCTAGTTCCTGCAGTACACATATTTTCTCGCTGCGCACAATTATTTCCTTTGTCAGCTAAGAAATGTGTCCTGTTCCCTGCAATTATAATCTTTTGAGGGCGTTACGGGCTCGTTCGTTCCAGTTTGGACGCGGTGGCGGAAATGTCCTTACTCCTTGATCTCGCGCTTGCAGCCCACACATGCTCAAGCTCATTGCACCGAGTTGACGGAGAGCAGGGCTGCAGCAGCAGGAACATAACCTGCCGCCCACTCAGACGGTGCGGACGGTGCTGGACTGAGTCGAGTTATACAGGGGGAGCCATCTGTGGCGCAGCATCCGTCCAGCACTCTGCCAGCCAGCTTCACAGCCATTTCTCTCCACTCTGTGAACTACTTGTCCTATGTCGAGTGTCCGGTTCCATATTAACCGTACACGAACAGGCACGCAGGGGCAGATGGGGTTGAAACAAGCAGACTCAGCCTAATCCCGGAGTCGCAACACCGTGACCGTCTCCCGTTCACTAGCTCCTATCTCTGCCTGCACCATCACCACTCCGGCCTCCAGATCAACCGTCTCCCTTTCACCAACAACTCTGCCTGCACCACCACCACTCCGGCCTCCAGCTCCCACTAGTCCAACACCGTCACCTCCTTCCCCACCCCTCCTTCATTGTACCCCCTCCCCCTAGGTCACCTGACACCAGCTCCCTGACACCAGCTCCCTGACACAGTAGCATGTCGCGTGATTAGCTGCCACCTTTGACAACCGATCACATGTGACGCTGTCTCGCGTGGCATGTAATCCAGTCTGAACATCAGACGGCCGCCGAGCTCGGCTGGGGGTGTCGCGCAGCGCGTGTCTGTCTGCGTGGCTGTCTGTCAGTGTGATCTCGTGATCTGACACGTGACACAGCTGTCAGACGGCCGTGTCGCGGTCCGGCCTACTGTGACGGTGTGACACGCTAACTGATACACTGACAGCCCCTGATAAGGCACGGGCGTACTAGAGTCGGGCAGGGCGGTGGTCGAGGCAACGGAAAGCAGATACCGCCTCCTGCAGCTGCACACGCCTTATCGCTGCTGGATTTCCCGTTGCAATGTCAACAGGCCCCCTGGCTCTCTCCCTCACCCCGTTCCGTCCTAACGTGCAAAACAACACATGTGACATGTATACAGGACGCACAGATAGAGATACACAGGACACACATACAGACACACAAACGCGCGTCTTCCGGCACATGCTGATATTCATATGCCGCACGCTGCCGAGTGCCGACTTGTTAGCCAGTCAAAGAAGGCCGGGATATATGCATTACATCCTGGATTTATGAATTACACGCCGGGTTTATGCATTACATCCCGGTCTCCCTGTCACAGCGTGTAATTATTAATCGACATTTTGCTACATTGATTTGCACCGTTGAGAAACATTTATGCAGGCATGATGTCGGGGTGGTCCTCCGACTCTCCAGTCAGATCTGCGGGACGGCAAATATGGGACGGAGAATGCGTCAGGTGGCAGGATCGGTGCAGGTGATAAGACCCGCCAGGCGCCAACTGTGACCCGTGTCACTCGAAACTCCCTTCCTTTGGTGCTGAGAACACGTAATGGACAGCGGCAGATTCAGGTGCGGACGTGGTATGTGATATGTATACTGTGTGAGCTAGGAGATGTTTAGCATGGGAGTTTGGTAGCGACGCGTGAATAGTGAATCCTCTTCAATGGCTTGATACGCCAGTCACGTCATGGACTTCTGCCGGTTAAATGCCGTTGTGGTGGTAAACCAATTCAAGTCGCATCAAAGAGGAATGGTTTTGGAGTTAATTGGCCACCATTTAAGTGCTATCTTGAGTGGTTTGCGGGACATCTTCCCGGAGAGACGTCCTTGTTGGTTTTTCAGCTTCGCTTTAGTTTCACATGGAAGTCAATGCACTTGGTACTGTCGGAATCTCGCCAGTGTGTCTCATAGGTTAAATGTGGTTAACTAGTTGGCGTGATTCTACGTGTACGACAATTGTTTAAGAACAAACACTGAGAAAATGGTTACAAATGGTTTCCTTGTTTTAAAGAACTTAATAAACTATTCAAAACTAACTCATAAACTAGGCCAATACTAAATGCAAATCAAGGGCCAAGTTTGTTTTGCGGCCAGTTCATTACTAACTGCCTTGTTTTGGTTTGGTAAGGGCCTCGTTCCCCGTTCGCGAGTTGTTCATCATACTAAGGAAGAGTTTGTACGCACGATATGCTTGTTGCATTGACTATTAGTCATATCTCGATACACCGTGCAATTCACCATTAGTATACAGAATGTATCCTTAGTCGACGACCATTTAATGTTAACTCAGCGGGTCCATCGGTCAAGCGCAGCGCGTGGCAGCGGCGCGCGCTGACGGCGCGGAAGGCCAGTGTGGCCAGTGTGGGACAGGACCTGCGACACGCCGATACTTGTCGCTCCCGGCTGCGTGTCCCTGCGTGAGAGTGTGTTCCGAACCAGCAGTGCAAGGACCACAAGACTGGGCAGTCTCTATCAGCCTTATGCCTAACTTGTGTTTTCTCTGAAGAAGATTAGGGATTTTGAATGGCCCAAACGGGATTCCAGGGGGGCCAAAGGGGCCATGGCCCTGCCCCAAACCACTCGAAAATCGTCGCAAATTTGACACATTTCCTGGAGTTTTGTCGTAACACTAAGCAACTTTTACTAGAAAAAGTTTTGTTAAATTCTTAAATCAGTTATTGATACATAAGCAAGCGAAATCCGATGAGTTTTCAGAATTATGCGATATTTTTTGGGATTTTGGCCCCCCCCCAAAACTGTCAAACATCCACACTTTCTTGGATCCGCCAGTGATGATTCGGCCGGGATTAATCTTGATCCAGTTATGTGATGAGTAGCTGTAAATCTTGCGACGGTTTTCATCATATTAATGTGCCCGCCGTTAATATGGCCAAGTTGATGTTGGATGTGATTTGAAAGCAAGTGCAAGACGTGCAAAATGTGCAAGTATATCGACCGCTGGTTGCTGGATCACAGAGCTCGGTAGACGACTAATAGCGTTCGCGGATCAGATGGTGTTGCGCGATCGGGTTTTCCCCAGTGCCTGTGACCAGCCCACAACTATCTTCATCGCTGCAGTCTGTGGCCGGAAACTATGATTCGCTGAGTACTCGGGCGGTGTTGGTGGCGACCGGGATGTGGCCCGGGAGGTGAGCTGGTGACTGGTTGAACTGGCGACTCTAAACGTTGTGGTTGCTGAAATATATTCCCTTCATAAATACCTGTGTTTTGGGATATTTGGAGGAAAAGGAACGACGATTCTGAGCTGAATCTGCAGCTTTTGCAATGGGTCATAGTCTACGGGAGTGTGTATTATCAAGTTACTGTAAGCATTGTTCACGGCTAGGGAAGCTTTGTACAGGTTAGTAGAGCTCTTTGTAACAGCCTAATAATGGCACTACTCGTGCTTAGCCTGAGAAGCATTGTATGGCTCGGATACTCACATTAAAATTTGCCTTGTCACTGTTAGTTTAGGTTTACTACAGGCATTTTGATTGCCCTATGTGGTCGTTCGTAGAACGGGTGCTTGTTCATTGTTGGATCTACTTTAGGGTTTGTTTTCTGCCTTGCTTGGATATTGGTGCCAGGTTTTTGCTATGCCTTTAAGGTACTTAATGTATTGACGCCTGGTTTTTAGGTTGGTTAGATAAAAACATTTTTGAACGCTAACGTTACTGGTCGTTAGCACTTCGTAGTAACGTACGGTCAGGGTGAGGTTAGTGAATATTTCTTCTCAGTGAACTGTAGATAATTGCTCGAACCACGGGACCATATGAATGATAAACGATGGAGTAAAAAACATGTAGCAATTTGTATTCTATTATTTTCCAAACCTCTGGTCAGTTTTTTGTGAAAGCGGTTGGCATGTGTAGCTCCGGCATAATAATCTCATCACATCATTCAACTCTTGTAGAAAAAGATGGTGAACAAAACTTAATTGTCAACCAAATATAAGATACAAATCATAGATTTCTACGTTCATGACAGAGCAACAGCGGTTGATCGGCCGTCAACCAAATCTGACCACGTACATTTGTGAGATACTATATGAATATGACCCCACCATAAAAAAGCTTTTTCCTTAGCAAGTAAAATAACCACATACTCGCACTGAGCCTCCCCATTACAATGTATGGGCAAACTCTATGCTCGCCTTATATCCCTGGTTAAGAAACCTGGGCGAGCAATCGGGAAGACGTACGCGTATATTTAATGAAGGAGGACAGTTGAAAGGCCATAGCATAGCGTTTGGTTTTGTGGGGGATGGGTTTGGTGGGGGATCACTGCGTGTGCGTAGCGTCGCCTCCAGCACGCTCGACGCAAAATCTGCTCGACTTCGCCGGCGGGCCATGTAGCGCCGACGCGCCTCGTGCGCGGCGAGGCTGCGGCCGCCTGCCGCTCATGCTTGTGTGGTCAACGGTCAATCATAACTACACGTTTCATCCTTCCGTTGACACCTGTTTGGCACCTGGCTGGCAGGCCGTGGCCTGACGCACCAAGTTGGCTCGTCCCCAGTTGTCTGGGATGTATCGGCGGCAGGCCGACTCCTCCCTACTCGCTACTTACATGGCAAGACTCTATTATGCTCTCTATTCCTGTTAGTCGTTCCAAACTTCCAAAGGATTGCCTTGAACATTCATTTTTATATTATGGATGTTGTATATGAATTTTAATATTATTTGATATTATATACTATTATTGGAGTATGTTTGGTTATTGTTGCTATTATTGGAGTTTTACGACATTGCGACAACTATAAAATACTGTCTTGAGCGCTCACCCTGCTCCAATCTATACTATAATGCTGTTCAGACTTCAAACCATACCATAGGTATACCTACAAGATATCCCGATTTGGAAGCTGCGGATCAAGCACCTTGCAGTTGACTGCTTGAATTTCAGCTGTGCACCTGGGTGTGGACCACCTGGCGGACATGCCCTTGAAAGGCCAACAAAGCTTGTTTACGGTGTATGACCTATATCACAAGACCTCTGTCCAGTATATCCTCACCGAGACTGTCCTGGCACCAACCCCTCTGCCACCCCACATCAATAAAAAAACGTCCGGCAGCTGCCTCCCCCCTCCCTCCCCGGCAGTCCCCCAGCCCCGACTGCTCCCCCAGCTTCCGGCGGCAGCACGGCCCAACAGAAGCGACAGAAGCGACAGAAGCGGCGCAGCACCCCAGCTGGCAGAAACATGTGTCTGCGCGACGGAAGCGACGCGCCCGCGACACTGAGGAGGGAAGCGTCGGCGCTCTCTGTCCGAGGCTGGGGCGTCCTGAAGTGGCGGCTGGAGTGTGGGTCCGCGAGGGTCTCTGACCTGCCTCGGAGTGGCCGGATATCGTGAGAAGTGCCGTTCCGGTGTCCGGCCGTGAATCGTTCACAGGGAGCTACATGACGTTGGCCGGTAGTCCGCATTTCAATCATCACTAGTCTGTGAAGGGCGAGGAGACCGGGTAAAGCCGACTTAGTCCTGCCCGCACGCTAGTCTCAAGTCCCTGTATCCCATGTGTGCTTGTTGAGAGAGTTCAGTATCAGTTTCGACTGACTTCTGAGAAGCAATGATGAGTAATTCATGAAACATAGTTTTCGTCGATTTTTTTGTCGTCGGAGTCCACCTGGTTAAACACCGACGTCAAATCCTGTGTGTGTGTTCTTTCCGGTCCCCGGCGATCCAGACGGAGATTAAGACGTGTCATCGTCATGCGGTCGCCGGCAGGGAGTGGGGAGTGACAAGACGTCACGGGTTCAGGCGATGAGTGAAGTCCCCGTTGCGGGTGCGGGACTGGACAGGGCGCGTCACGCCGTGGCGTCACGTGACGGCCTGACGTGACGACCATGACGGCGTTGCAGACGGGACACACGCTGTGGTGGAGGTTAAGCCGCGATTGTAACGTTTGGCGGCGCGCGGCTGCTTCTGAAAGCCTAGTGGTGTCTTGGAATGTCCGTCCATGGTCTTTCACGCTGCAATGTCAACAGACCCTCTCTCCCCCATCCTGCTTCCGTCCTAACGTGCAAAAAAACACATGTACACAGGACGCACATAGGGGTGGGGAGGAGGCAGCTGTCATCAGTGAGGAACGGTATAACTGGATCTCCGAGTCGAGACTGATATCTCGGCAGAGGGAGAGAAAGGGCTGAGGAGGAGAGATGAAGTTTAGCCTGAGATTTAAGAGAAAGACGGTGACCACTATTAATTGTTCGCTTATCGCTTCTTTTGTAATCATAACTGATTAACTCAATTTCACAAATATGTAAGTGTTCGTTGCTGGCTTCCGGAGTTTACCTTTCCATTTGGCGGCACACTCTGCGTAGTCTCAGAATCAAAATGAGCGAACGCGAAGTTATGCATTTTTAGGTACTGCTATATAGTTCTCTCGACGTTCATCGCTTTGCTTTTTGCAGCACAGACAGATTGCAGACGGCCTTTCCTTGGAAGAGAGCAAATATATTGAACAATACCACAATACCATCAGTGCAATATTAACCCAGTGTCCTTCCCGAACTTGTAAACTAGTAGGCGTGCTCACCTGACACCGTTTCCGTCCTAGCAATGGCAGGCACGTATCCACTATCCAGCCGACAATAGAGAGCACGTCCCGAATCGAGCCTGCTATTTGCCTTTGAATGAAATGGACTGCGGTCGGTAACAATGGCTATACGGTAAGATAAGGTCAGTGGGTGGGGCTTGATGCGAGGTTTTGCGGTACGAATAGCTTTCGGCTCTGAACTTCCGCTGGTGAGAAATTACACTGCATAGTGCATGAGGGACGAAGAGTGTCCCCACAACAATCGCTGCTTAGCGAAAAAAACCGGGTCCCAGACAGTCGTACAAACACAAGATTTGGACAAATACAAACACGGAACTTATATCGCAACTGCTGCAATAGTGTAAATAATTATCATCCATATTTTAACACAAACACGAATGCACTTAAAGCATTTAAAACTAATGACTAATATAGATATTTGTTAAATTAATCATATGTAAACTAAGTCATGAAATACTAATCGGTTATACATATAGGTGTGAGGTCAGCATCTGTAGAAATCAATCATCATTCACCAAATTCATTGGTCGTATCCCGCTCGTTAGCATGTTTCTTGGATATATTATTATAACATAGGTATTCTATTGATGATATAAGTTCAATGTTAGGCAAATATATTGCTTCGCTTTGCTGCTGCCGAAAAGCGACATCAATATCAGCATGGACTGGATAATCCATTATTTCAGTGAAAGGTAACTTTCAGTATCTGTAAACTGGTTCATTATTATTGCAAGCAGCCCCTCCATAAATTTTACTCATATAGCTTCCAAAGCCTCGATTGGCATCCTCGTGCTCACCCTACTGTCAACAGCCGAACACCTCGCCGGATATTTTGACCATTGACGTGCCTGTAACGGCAGTGGAGGCTTTCTGTTAGGACCGGGAAGGCGGCCTCCTCCGCCGTACTGAATGGCTACACACGATGGCCGACCGAGTTCTCGACAGACGAAAACGGCAGTCGGGCCGCCGGAAACTCGGCAAAAAGCCGCCGCTGGCTTGGGAATGTGACCCAGCGTGCAGCGCGTCGCGGCGTGGCGCGGCGCGGTGCGGCGCGTGGCGCATGGTGACACAGGCGGGGGGGGGGCGTGCCGAGTAGGACCGCACGCGCCTCACGCTGTCGCCCCTCTTTTTGTCCCCCCTGCTCCCCCTCCACTCTCCTCCCCTGCTTCCGCTCCGGCACTGTGCTCCGATAGGCAGACAACATAGAAGTGAGGAAGTAGTCCCAAGCACGTGTTATACGTCACACAGGGGCGGGGCTTGGCCAACATTTCCGTGTCTTCCTCTTATTACGTCCTGTCTATTGTCTCACGTCCTGTATTTTGTCAGCGAGTTTAAAGGAGTCCATCGTTAGCACTGTCAAGTTATGGCGTAGCGAAACACAAAGGTGCGTTCAGAGTACCTCGTTTGCCGTTTGGTGCTCATTCGTTAGTGTGTCTGGGCGGAACGGCTCACGGCTGCCTTGCTCTTACGCTCTAAGTTTATGAATCGCACACACCTTCAGTCAATGTAATGAGGTTTATTTGCGAAAATGGTGTAAGTAGAACATTGGACGGGAGATTGCTGAACGCGTATTACGAACAGACACGAACCGATGACATTATCGATGTCACCAGCACGTTATCGAAACAAGTGTCACAGTATCGAGGATTGTGGCAAGCCATCAAGTCAATTGACATGACAAAGGGATCGCCGACACTCTGATATTGCGTATGAATACCAGATCGACAGGTGATTGCCGACACTTTGATTTTGCGAGTGGAATACCTGATCGACAGGTGATAACTTATACACGGTTGAAACTTATCGGCTAGTCTGAACAACTTTCAAATGGCGTTAACCGAGCATTCCTAACGATTGTGCTTATTGTAATGGCGCGAAATAAGGCAAAAAGATGTTGGGCTGCTTTGTTAAGAGTAGCTTATTTCGGTAGTCTTCCATGGCATGTGTGCTATTCAATCACGAACGAAGTGTGCATGGCATACAATACAGTGGAAGCGTTGCATTAGTTGCACAGGGACGTATTGTTACGCAAGGCCAGTTTTCGCAAAGTCAGAGGCTTTCTGCATTCAATGCTTCCATCTGACAATTATTGAGAAGCGTATAACACTGTATGGAGAAAGGAGATGCGACAGAAAATTCAAAATGGCGGTGGTGAGCTCGCACAGACGTTGATTTCTGTGTTATTGTATCCATGAAAACACTAATTTTTCTATCCTGAGCCAGAGAGCATTTCCTCGATTGATTGCCTGGATGAGGCGTGTTCCGGCTGACACTTTACCTTGGAACGTTGTGAGCGTTTCCGATGGCTGCGCTGTCGTGCTGTCGTAAAACCACAATAGCAACAATAACAACAACAGCGACAGCAAAAGCTGCATTAGACCGTGCACGTGACAAGGCCAAATGCTGCATGAAACACGGAATGGGCACGAAGCTTCCGATGAAGGACAGAAAGGGCGAATCGCTGCAGCAAAAATGTTGAGCCTATATGTTTTGGTAGTGAGCATTACGGACGAACACTGAACATAAAGTCACGTTGATTGCGGTTGGCTGCCAGAGTGGCAATTCCTAAGGAATTCAGAAAGGATTTCTCTCGAAAGAACGTTTTTAACCACGAGTTGCAGTCTGTTTGAGAGCTTTATAATCGTGCATTTATGGCAGGGTATACCCTGCTGCTGTATATATGCAGCAGACTAGCATGATACTGGGCTTACTCCCTATGTTATCATGTAGGTGCTCGAGTACAACATCAAGTTTTTAATTGTTCAAGTCTCTTCAAGTGTTCAAATATAAAAGTCTTTTGAATTGTTTCTTGGCGCCAATTGATACAAATCTGATAAGACAAATCTGATAAGTTCAATCTGTTTTTACATATTTTTGCAAGGCTATTGACCATATGTGTAATTTGAAGCAAGGTTTTCTTACCATGCTATCTTTGAAGATGCACAATCGATACAAAGTCTGCAGGAAAATGGTAACTGACTACTGAAAAGTAGCACGAGATCTACATTTAAGGTATGCCGGTCACTACTGTACATATATGTTGAATGTTTATCTACCTGTAATGTCAAATCGCGGAAACTAGGAATATTTTGTAACCGAATAAGGCGTTTATGTTAAGTAGGTACGCGGTTACATTTTACGATGAAGGGAGTTTATAGCTGACTCCTAACGTATCGTGACCTAACGGCTAACGATATAGTGATTGCTCTGCCCGGAAGACTGTATCGATGTTGGAGCATGCTATGCCATGATAAAATCTCATCACGGGCCAGTTCTTTAGTGTTTGAGAGATCGACATCAGAACAGCAATCAGTGATGTCTCTTGTCAAGAATCCTGTGCTGTCTGTTTTGTACTCAGGACGTTCCGACTCTTGTATTGTTATTGTAAAATACGTATCATTATATCATATATACTATATATATATATATATATATATATATATAATATATATATATAGATCATATATAATATATTATATATATATATATATATATATTATATATATATATATATATATATATTATATATATATTATATTTTAGGGTGTGTCATCGAGGGGGTGAATCTCTTGAATCCACTGAAACAAAGCAATTCCTTGGCGCTGGAGCTCACAAGTTCAACGGCATCACAAACCGTTATTCCAGAAACTAAATTCGTGAGGCGAGACCGTCGAATTATGTCGCTATAAAACGACGCCCGGTCGTTTGCAGTCTCCGTATGTTGAGCCGCCACCGGCCACCGCAAGGTAACACCCAAACCGTTGGTTGCAAGCGATGCAAAATAACTTCGCGTTGAAAACGTGCTCCGAAGTCTTTGAAACTGATATAAGCAAAATTGGGCCATTCTACAGCTCCACTTAGCAGTTTCAGACATTACTGACTTTAATGGCAGAAAACCTCATGTGTTGTTGAGTATAAGCTCGCTGTACAAGTACTTTAGATAGTACTGCTTTTTCGACTTTCACTTCTCTAAGACACCTACGTGCTGCAAACAAAACCATGCCTATCATATTACTCACAATATATTACCTGTAGGATAACTTATACAAATTCTCCGCAGTGCGGCGCTGGACTAGATCCATTTACATGTATTTGAGAACACGCACTTACAAATACACACAGACATTATACAGTGCCGAGTCCTTAAATGTAACGGCAATACGTATCAGCAAATAGCGTTAGCATGAACCATATTACGACATACTATGGCATAACGTATAATAATGAGTAAATGCTTAACAATAAATGCATGAAACAACCAAATGAATACGTGAAGAAGTTTCAACATTCAATTGCTATGATTAATAATACAATGTTGGTTCTCCATATTTACCTGGCATAGTACACGTGGTCTGATTTTCGTCCGCCGGGGTCTAACGGTGGCCAGACGGAGCCCGCTTGAACCCCCGAGGCAGTAAGGTAACAACACGCTGCTGGTTCATGCTCAGCTCTGTTGGACGGTCACCGGCAGATGGGCACGTGCCCCGGCATACGACTCCCTGAGTCTCAAAAATTCCACAACGTTCCTCTCCCAAGACTCCTCCGGCGAAGGTTCTTGCCGACTGGGTCCATCCCGGGGTCTGCCGCCAGGCTCAGCACGCAGGCGACGAGATTCACTCGTTTGCTGCAAGCTGGCAGAATGACTACAAAGTGCACGGGTGACTCGGTGACCAGCTCACAGCCGGCACCACACTGCCTTTCGTCCCGGTGTTGACGGCTGTGGCCGTCGCAGCGTTGCAGCTGAAGCAGCAAAGCAAGAGCGCAGGAACTTCGCATCACCAGCGATAAACTTTGAGGCCGTGAGCTATGCAGACATCTCCTGGTACCACGACAGTACACAGCTTCATCCTGCGAGACCTGAGTGACGGCGAGTTGCGGGGACATAGTGCAGGCTCCGAAATGGCCATTCCGCCCTATCCAGTTCACCACCCGGCGGTGGAGAGGGCTGCACACCGTCACCGAGGCGGAATCGGCGGTAATGGGCGAGAGATGCCACGGCATGGCCTCATCACGGCCAAGCTCACGGCACCGCCAGATTCTCCCCACTACATCAGCTTAAGAAAAGATCTACTCGAAGGTATGCTGGCAATTGCTAACTAAATCCACATCTTCAAAAGAATCAGATTTCCCGTTTTCCGAATTTCCAATCTATTAGAGCAATGTACATTGTGCAAATGTACATACTCTCAACCTACGTTCAATGAAGTCGAAACGGGAATTGACACTTTGTATGGATGTCGGATTAGTTACTGCCAGCTTACCTTCTTGAGCAGATTTTCTTAAAAAGTTGATGGTGGGGAGAATCTGACGGTGCTTGACAGCTTGACTGGCCGCGATGCAGGGCCATGCCGGGTGGCATCTTTCTCATTACCGCCGATCAACGCATTCGGTGACGGTGTGCAGCGCCTCTCCACCGCCTGGGTATCAACTGGATATATGGGGCGGGATGGCCATCGAGCCTGCACTATGTCCCGCAGCTCGCCACACTCAGATCTTCGCAGCCCGCAGGAGTGGAGGCTGTGTGACTGGTCTTGTACCAGGAGATGTCTGCTTAGCTCACTGCCTCAAAGTTTAATCGCTGGCGATGGCGAAATCCTGGACTCTTGCGTTTGCTGCTCAGCTGCGACGGCTGCGACGGCACAGCCGTCAACACGGACGAAAAGGCGGCGTCGTGGCTGGCTGTTTGAGCTGGTCACCGAGTCACCCGTGGCATTAGTTCATCTGCCAAGCTGCACGTCAAACGAGCTGAACCTCCTCTGTGAACCTGGACGGCACGACCACGCGGACCGGAAATATTTGGTCTGGAACCCATCGGCAAGACAATGAGCCGGATAGATCTGGGAGACAGGGACGTTGTGGAATTTTGGAGCTCAGGGAGTCGCATATCGGGCACGTACCCAATCTGCGGTTGACCCTGGTCCAGCAGCTGACATCGGACCAGCAGATGCTGAACCCTCCCTGACCTCGGGGGTTCAAAAAGCGGCTCCGTTCGGACCGCGTCTTAGCCGGCGGGCCAAATCGAACTCACTGAACTATGGCCAGGTAAATATGAAAACACTTTGTGTTTTTAAATATAAAAAGCTGGTGTTTGGAAATATATTTTATCTGAATATCACATTGTGTTATAATTCATAGCAAGGAATTGTTGAAACTTCTCACGCATCATTTGATTGTTCATGTATTCATTATTTTAAGCATTTACTTATCTATCATACATTATGCCATAATAATATCGTAATGATTTGCACGTTAGGCCCATGCTTGCCGCCTATTTGCTGATAATGTATTGCCGTTTACGTAAAGGACTCGGCAATGTATAATGTTTATGTGTATTTTTAGTGGTGTTTTCAAAACAACTTTTAAAATGAATCTAGACCAGCGGCTGGCACTGGAAAAGTTGTATAAGTTGTCTCACAGGTAATTATATTGTAAGTCTTGAATAGACTGTTTCGTTTGAAGCATCGTGAAGGTGTCTTTAGAGTTCAATGAAAGTCGAAAAGTAGTACTATCTACCGTAACTTGTACCAGCGAGTTTTTATACTCAACAACATGAGTTTCTGCCATAAAGTCAGTCAATGTCTGAAACTGCTTGTGGAGCTTAGAATGGCCTTTGCCACTTATCAGTTTCAAAAGAACTCGGCAGCATCGTTTTCATACGCGAAGTTTATTTTGCATCGCGCTTGCCGCTCTTACCGGCTGGTGTTACTGCGGAGCCGGTGGCGCTCAACATCGGAGACTGCAACCGCCGGCGTCGGTTTAAAATCGAACATTTCGATCGTGCTCGCGCCTAACGAATTCAAGTTTTTGGGAGCAACAGTTCTGATCGTGTACTTTTGGCTCCAGCCGCCAAGGAATATCTTTGTGTCACTTGGTTTTGTTACTGATGACACACCCTAAATTATATATATGCAATATACAATATATATATATATTATATATATATATATATATATATTATATAGTAATATATATTATAATATTGTATACCACTATACAATATATAATAATGTATATTTATATATATTTATTTATTTATATAATATATATATATATACATATATATATATATTATATATTATATATATATATATATATAATATATAATATATATATATATATATTTATATATATACAAGTTTGATTGAACAACACCGAAAAGTTTCGGCATTTGTATCTTTTTTTGTTCAAGGCTTTCAATATTTCGCATGATTTCTTGTTTTCTTCTTTGTGGTTGTTAACATAACCATCTTTGGCTTCAGGGATCGAACCCGCCATTGTAGAGGTTGTACAGAGCTTTTTCTGTAATTCTGCTTTCACCTATCTATCTCTGCAAGGGCTAACACTTCTTCAGAGCGGGTGTTAGTAGCGGACCTGAGAGGCGTCGGGCAGGGCTAGGGCGTTGTAACTTAGCTGTTCTGAAAGCTTTTGCTCTAGTCATCTATGAGGCAGAGCGTCTTTTCTTCAATCCTTCATTCCTCACTAGTTTCCTGAACTCTAGTGTGAAACTTTCTTTCTTTTGACAGCTTCTTTGTTCAGATGTATGTTTTGTGTAACTGGGAGCACGATTGTTTAGAGATCACAAGTTTGATTGAACAACACGCGAAAGTTTCGCATTTGTTATCTTTTTGTTCAGGCTTTCAATATTTCGTATGATCTTCTTGTTTTCTTCGTTGTGGTTGTAACATAACCATCTTTGGCTTCAGGGATCGGAACCCGCCCATTGTAGAGGTTACAGAGCTTTTTCTGTATTATATATATATATATATTGCTACGTTCAAACGTATCGAAGCTTGCTCATGACTACCTAAAAGCAAAGTTACGATGGGTTATAAATCTTCCTAGAACTGACCTCGTCACGCTTTTACCCATGCATCGACGTAAACGTGATAAGATCAGCATGCATCATACGATCCATACCATATCTACTCGTGATTCAGTGTGCATGCTATGTGAAGACTAGTAATATCTGCACCAGACCGATCCGTATTCCGTATCCTCACCGAAGCGGCTCGCGGCTGTCGACTATTCTGTCTGGCCAGGTTCTCCTTGGATGCAATACTCTGGGGCTGCTGCAGTGGGTAACACCTGTCAATTGTGATTCGTGTGCATCGCTATGTGAAGACTAGCTAATATCTGCACCAGACCAGATCCGTATTTCCGTATCTCACCGAAGGCTCGCGGCTGTCGACTATCTGTCTGGCCCAAGGGTTCTCCTTGGATGCAATACTTCTGGGGCTGCTGCAGTGGGTAACACCTGTCAATTGTGATATGTTTTCGTTATCGTGACAGACCACGATGCACAACTTCAACAATCATAACGCCTGTGTCCAGCGGAACGAAAGTCGTTATTCGTCCCGCTGCGTGCAATGATAGAACGATTGCGCATTGCGGTTTGGAAACGCATCACTACGCGCCTGAGAAGTGATGATTGCAACACAGCACGCGATCAGTAGTGCAATATGAATTCACATTTCGATTGAGCACTGAACAATGGACATGTACAGAGTGTTTAACTCTGACAGCAGTCAGGATTGAACAGTTCAGACAAGAGGTTTGATAAGGGAAGTTGTTTAACTCTGTTTAGATTGGCCACATTGTGCGAGCGGCCCCGTGTGCTGTGTGTTGATCATATGTTTCTCGTCACAGTGGTTTTGTTCGGTGTCATACCTCCCTCGAATACCCGCTACTCCACTGCGTCCGCCGTCTCTGATGTCGCTCTGATGTCTCTGATGTCGCCGTCTCTGATGTCGCTTCACCCGTGAAGTCTGCCTTGTGCAGTCTCAACTCTCATGCATGTCTTGTGCACTGTGCATTGTGCAGTCTCATATATATCTGATGCACTGCAGTCTTATTTATATCCGGTGCACTGTCACAAGGAAACAATGCCCTGCTCAGATGTCACAGCGTCTGCGTGTGGGAGGTACTGTCTCCTGTTCTGGTCTCCTGTTCACATCACTCCTGAGTGATATCACCCGGCTCGGCCACGACGGCTGAGCGCTGCTCCTAATCTGTCCGAGTGTCGGACTGCCGGACTGCTGCCTTGGTGTCACTATATGTCCCTCCTGAGTCCTGACTCAGGATGCGTATCCGTCCCGCCTAGCTAACGTCACTACTCACTATATGGCCTTCCTGACCCAGGATGCGTATCCGTCCTGCCTATCTAACTGGGAGTTTCTGTGTGTGTTGCAGGCGACTCGGACTGGACCTCGTTCCTCGAATGAACGGATGCATGGTGGATCCTGACTCCATATCTGTGGTCGACCTTCACAGAGTGGTGAGTGAGGTTACAACAGCTGACACAGGCTCGGCTTTCTGTACAACACATACTCGGCTTTCTTTACTCATAGTTGTCGTAAAAATGCAATAATTTGTAGAATGATTGATAATGGGTGAATGATAGAAAGACATTTGGGATTAAATATCCCGCCCGATCGGCGATGTGCGACGGTTGTCGAGTTGGTCTTGACTCTTGAGTTGTAATTTTGAGAGTAATAATAAAGAGCGACTTTGAAAAACCCGTCGTAAATCATAACGTTTGAACAGTATTCTAGCACCAAATTATACGTGCAATTGTTTTTCAAAGAAAAGGTGATTTATTTCTATTTTTCTTCCTCTTTTGAGCTAACACGATTCACCAGTATTCAGCTTATAACTTAAGTTGCGAGGCAATATGACATGATATGATATTATGATGTCATGAGCTTCTTATGTCATAACTCATGTTCCCTCTGGCGTGACATGTACAATCCCGCATAATAAGTCATTTAGTGCGGGCTAATCGGGCCGTGTTTGCGCGAACTGCGACTTATCCCCGTGACAAACAGGTGAGCTATGCAGCCTACATGGCCAGTGGTCACCAACCTGTCGTTGTCAGGAGTAAGGACTCATCCCCCTGTGAGATGTATCGGAACTGACGATGTAGCACGGGCCGCACCTGATCCGACTGTCTCTCTCCTCTGCCCTCTGCTCTCTGCTCCCTGCTCTCTGCTCCCTGCTCCCTCCTGCTCTCTGCTCTCTGCTCTCTGCTCTCTGCTCTCTGCTCTCTGCTCTCTGCTCTCTGCTCTCTGTCTCTGCTCTCTGCTCTTGTCTCTGCCTCTCTGCTCTCTGCTCTCTGCTATCTGCTCCTCTGCTTCTCTGCTCTCTGCTCTCTGCTCTCTGCTCTCTGCTCTCTGCTCTCTGCTCTCTGCTCTCTGCTCCCTGCTCCCTGCTCCCTGCTCCCTGCCTCCTGCTCCCTGCTCCCTGCTCCCTCCTGCCTCTATGCTCTCTGCCTCTGCTCTCTGCTTCTCTGCTCTCTGCTCTCTGCTCTCTGCTCTCTGCTCCTCTGCTCTCTGCTCTCTGCTCTCTGCTCTCTGCTCTCTGCTCTCTCTGCTCTCTGCTCTCTGCTCTCCGCTCTCCCGCTCTCTGCTCTCCGCTCTCTGCTCTCCGCTCTCCGCTCTCCGCTCTCCGCTCTCCGCTCTGCTCTCTGCTCTCTGCTCCTCTGCTCTCTGCCTCTCTGCTCTCTGCCTCTCTGCCTCTCTTTTGCTCTATGCTCTTTGCTCTTGCTCTTTTTGCTCTCTGCTCTCGAGCTCTTCTGCTCTCTGCTCTCTGCTCTCTGCTCTCTTGCTCTCTGCTCTCTGCTCTCTGGCTCTCTGCTCCTCTGCTCTCTGCGCTCCTGCTCTCTGCTCTCTGCTCTCTGCTCTCTGCTCTCTGCTCTCTGTTCTCTGTTCTCTGCTCTCTGCCCTCTGCCCTCTGCCCTCTGCCCTCTGCTCTCTGCTCTCTACTCTCTGTTCTTCCTGTCCTATCCGTTAACTGTACGGGGTCCAGCAGTACCCGCAGCCCCCCCTTCCCCTCTCTCATTCCTATCTCCTTTTCCTGTCCGTTGACTGTATAGGGCCCGGCAAGGGTGGAGTACCAACCGAACTGTCGGCGTGATGGGGTGGGGCTCGCTGGCCAACAGGGCGGCTGTGGGTGGACCAGGGGGGGGGGGGCACAGTACCGGTTCCGATTGGGGTCACGAGGTCATTTGTTGAACCAACCGATCGTGAGTCTACGAGCTCATGGGTGCAGGCAGAGGCTCATGTATATCTGTGCAGTACAGGGCTTACAAATGCATGCTTTTTACTTTGATTTGGACTGTTAGAAAATAAATGAATAAATAATCTAAGAAACCTCAGAGCACATAACATCGTAACCATAGGTTAAACCTGTTGAATGATGTATGTTCAGTTTGGGTTTAATAGCAATATCTTACTCACTACTCATTGTTGTCCGTCTTGTTTTCCAGCACTCCCAAAGTTTGGAGACGTCTCAAGGCATGTCGGTGAGTACCTTAAATGACAACTTTATTACTTTTTATGAAGTAATCGTCACTCAACATTATTTATTTATTTAGATTGCTGATCTGTGGGGACAAAGCTCTTTTTCTGGCTAGTGATTTTAATTTAATGGTTTTTCGAAGGTCAGGTAAAGGAAGTGATACGTTAGAAGTTAAGAACAATAATTATACCTCTGTTATTATTATTATTATTATTATTATTATTATTATTATTATTATTATTATTATTATTATTATTATTTGTTTAGTAAAATATTCACTTCGCAAGTTCGTGAGCTTGAATTCACCTATGAATTTCGAATCATTAAATGCACTTAATTAAGCTGATCATTTGTATTTATCGATTATTTTTGCTCTAACTTAGCTACATTTCACATCGTTAAAATGTTTTCCCGGTATATATCATTTAGGTATCGATGAATTGCTTGAACAGTAATTTCAAAATGTTGCTTATGAAGTTGACATTAATTTCAGAAATGACCGTTTACATTTGATCTTTTGCGCAGATGCGTGGCACACTTCGTAAGAAGAAGCCTGCCGAGCTCACCGTCACAAACCACAACTTGCACATATCGATGAAGGAGTTTTGTTACCCGATCGTCGAGGACGTCGAGCTCGACTTCTCGCTCTACGACGCCAAAGAGGCCAAATTCGTCAGGTGAGTCAGCTGCTGTGGTTATTACGCGAAATTTCGCGTTTGCAATCGTTACCTATCGTTCCTGTGATTAATCGTTACGCGGCATTTTTTTATAGATCTGGAAATTTGTAGGACAGATCGATATGAACGTATGGTCAGTACAAGGTAGTTCATTGCTAATTTGTCAGGGTACAAAAAAGTTCATTGCTAATTTGTGTTTTAATTATTTGATTACGATTTTTGCATAAGCGCAAACCATAATTACGTTAAAAAAAGCAAAAGCTGAGAGTGTCCATTGTACGATTTATGGAAGAGTGCCAACGTATGTTTTAGGACAAAAATTTGCTGCTTGGTCTCTTATTTTGATACGTTTCATTAGTCTTTTTTTTAACATTTTCATGCCACTAAATGCATAGATGTCACCAGTTGTTGGAACTTTTATTTAATCGGCACGGGGGGGGGGAACCTAATGTTAATTTGATCAGTTTTAACTCTCCATTCTTAAAATGGCAACGCATAGGCCTAATGTTAAAAATTTGAAATCATTGGGGGTGGGGGGTTTGGGGCCTCCCCCAGAGATATAAAGTTTCACCCCCTGTATGTCACTTCTTTCAGCCCGCATTCTTTCCGTCAATATTATACCTACATTTGAGGGAAACTTGATAACTATCGTGATAAGATTTTGCACCAGAACATGAAGCGAAACATTCAAATTTGATTCAGTATTCTCCATAAGTGAATTGTTCCCTTCATTTTGACAGTGAGAGGTTCGTGGTCGTCATATCACGTGACGGTACGTCAAAGTTCAGCAACAAGCCGCCCAACAACACATCGGCCGTCTTCACGGTGAGTCGCGTACAATACCCGTCTCTGCAGGGTAACAATACCCGTCTCTGCAGGGTAACAATACCCGTCTCTGCAGGGTAAAATACCCGTCTCTGCAGGGTAACAATACCCGTCTCTGCAGGGTAACCAATACCCGTCCTCTGCCAGGGTAACAATACCCGTTCTGGCAGGGTCACAATACCCGTCTCTGCAGGGTAACAATACCCGTCCTCCTGCAGGTACAATACCACGTCTTCTGCATGGGGGGGTAACAATACCCGTCTCCTGCAGGGTAACAATACCCGTCTCTGCAGGGTAACAATTACCCGTCTCTGCAGGGTAATCAATACCCATCTCTGCAGGGTAACAATACCCGTCTCTGCAGGGTAACAATACCCGTCTCTGCAGGGTAAGTCGGTGACTCTCTCCAGTGTTTGCCGCTCCCACCAGCTGTGACGTCATCACACCTGGCACAGGCGACAGGTGTGACATCACCACACCTGACACGGGCGTCAAATATGACGTCACCACACCTGGCACGGGCGACAGGTATGACGTCACCACACCTGCCACGGGCGACTGCTGTGACGTCACCACACCTGACACGGGCGACAGGTGTGACGTCACTACGGGCATGGACCGGTCTCCGTTGCACCGGTGCACCTGTCCTCTCCCCTTACACAGAATGCCCGGAGGCAGCTAGCTGATAAGGAGGCACAGCTGGTTAACTCTTGGTCAGGTTACGATGGAAATGTCCTTTCATAACCTGGAGCGATGTGAATATATGAAACCGGATATATGCATCTCCATGAATTGTTAATAAGTAGGTACTAACTATAATTGGGTAAGACGATATTTAGGTAGTGCCGAATACATTAATAACAATAAATAATTATTGTCACTAATAACCGCTGTTGTCTTTAATTTAATGATCTTTAATAATAATCTGTGGATGTGACGATCATCTATTGACGTTTCATTTCACTGACTATGCTTTGCCATTGACTATCCTATATGTATACCTACATCCATTTTGCTTCTTTGTTAACACCTGGCGGCTAGCACATTATACAAATATTTCGCTTCCGATACTGACCATGGTGTGTAGTGTGTAACTAAACACGTAACACGTGAACACGTACGTATATGAAAGTAATAGTAAAGTTATGGTGCATTGTAATGACATGTGCTATACTAGCTTTTCCTTATCCGTTGCTATGTCCCCTGTCAGGCAAGTGATTCGTGATTTTTAAACCCTAAAATGACGTCATAAATGTTTGTCGCTCGTGCAAGCGTACTTTACTGAAATGTCCTGTACAGCTCTAAAGCTGTGATTATTAGTGTGTACCTATAGTCCTAAGTCATGTAGCAGCTCATGTCTCTGTTCTCTGCCAATGAACACAGAGGTAGGTTGCTAACCACGAGAATATATAGGGGAGGGCGGGGGAGCACCGCCCATGGGGTAATACCGCCCACCCTGTGATCTCGACACTTTATTGTCCGGAACCAGATGAACTCTGACATTTAAGCATATTACATTGACATAAACAGTAATTCGTATAAAATATGACTTTGATGTATTTATGATCATTGAAAATTTATTCTGATTGTCGCTGGAATAGGTTGAACTCCAAAACCACGTTAATATACGGTACTTCATTCAAGGCAAGCAAAGTCACGCACGCGGTGCAGCCAATAAGGCGCTGTCTTCTAATACGTCGCTGTTCTGTTGCCCTGGCAACGTGCGGGGTAGCGCCGCCCGCCCTGACGGGGTTACCCCGGGGTTGTTGTTTTCCTGCATAGGTAAAAAGCGTACTTTTGAAATTTGTAATAAAGATAGGCGTTCTTGCATTATCCGAGTCGAGTACTTTGGTTACACCGAATCCTTTTGCAGCGGGACACCGGGAGAGAGCGCTGACATGGGGAACTTGCAGATCACCTGAGTCCGGCTGTCCCACCGAATTACACTTGGATTCATTGGAATGTCTGTGAAATCTCGCTCGTTAATCTTGTTAAATATCTCAGTCAAAATTTGGGACAAGGCCCCCAACCTGGGCATCATGAAACCGTAATATCACTTTAACACATCAGGATAACCATAAAATTATGGGATATCCTAGAGTAGATGCGACGCATTTACCCCGGCGAGTCACACCCTAAAATGTAAGCTTTTTGTAAAAATTCTCACAACTTTACATCATTGACATTTATTATTTTTAGTTCAAAACGGTAGCAAATTTTCATACATTGTACTAAATTTAAATTCACTGAAACTACCCAAACATCCTTCTTTGAGACTCAGAGAGCTTAGGGGTCGGGTTACCCCCGTCCTCCCTATTATAATATAATATATTAATATATATATATATAATATATATATATAATATATATATATAATATATATATAATGTATTATATATCTACATACCTAGCTAATTACTTATTTGCAACCACGACCGTTTTGTGCTTTTATCATGCATGGGAATAAGAATTTTGATCGCACCGTGCCCGAGAATATGCTTTTAAGGTGTTTAATGGGAGGCAAAGTGAAGCACTAAAACATGGGTCCATATTAATCAACTCATTGTGTTACGTCTTGAAGCGTGGCAAAGGGGCGCATGTGTTATATCTTGCAGTAAAAACTGGATGTTAAATACCTGCTTAAATTGTGTTTCTTCCTCCTTTGAACAGAATTTGATGGTCTTTACTCTTTTATCATCAAAATTAGAATGCTCTTACAAGTTACAAATGAGTGTTTTAATCATCGTATATATGTTCGTTTCGGACATCATGGAGCGGGAGGGATGTTTTTCGACCTGATTAAATCAGACATGATAATGCAGAATATCAATTTTAAATGATTTGTTTGTCATAACAAAGGCACTCATGTAATCATTCTTCCAATCACTTTATGCATAGTACGTAAAGACACCTATGTACAACACTTGAGTCCCGGAGCTTTCGCTTGGTAATATCTCCTGCAGTAACCAGTCGACGGGATAAGTGAACAACTCCTTTCTAGCAGGGTACCGTTAAAGAACGTCCCAGATCTGTATTAAGCTGGTGTTGCACACGACATTTTCCACTGTTGTGATACCACACGCGTCGTTCTGCTTGTGCGACATCCACCAGCTGGCGAAAGACACGGCAAAGACGTTTAATTGGCTGGTAAAGACACGGCTGGGATATACGGTCCGGATCCGCTATCCAACCGGTGTTCCCATGCCCACCCGAAGTCGACCGAAACATTAGCATGGTGGATTTTTTCAAGATTCTTATAGATTCTTATGGATTTTTTTGACGTTTGGCTTGAATGACTGGTGCGCAGTTCTAAGGAGGTTATAGGATAGGAGTGACTGACGTTTGTCTTGGACCTGTTGGCAGCAGGCATCAGAGCAACTAGTGAGAAATAACTGAAAAAAGCTTGGAGCATGCCGATAAATCCTCCAACCAAGTAGGTACAGAATTAGTTAAAGGAGAAAGTTGGAAATATATCCTGGGAAGCATTTTCCAAGGTATTTGATGACACGGTGTGAGTCAAGTCAAATCCTTTAATTCAAGCTTCTCATCCACCTAAAACTCAGACAAATTCAGGAATCTGAAAACGCGTGTAATGCCATCGCGATAGCCGCCCTATGACTGACAAGGCTAACGCATAAGTGCGTAGCGGGAATCAACTCACTGCGTGAGCCGCACCATTCCGATGTCTGGCGTCACTCGCGAGTACACCCTCAGCGCGGAGAGTGCTGGAGATTGTATCTGAACGACGTGAGATGGGCAACCGCTGCTGCCGCTTCTTCAAAAGAACCCCGCTGAAATACAAAGCAGCGCCGAAGACGTCTCGCCGGCGCCAGCAATGTCGCGTGTCTCACACTGTCGCGAGCCAGGCATAGCATGACAATGAGTCATGGACTCGATACAGCAGCCGAGACGGTAGCCAGATGCACAGCAGGATGTATCACTTCAATACTGAGTTAGTTCTTAAGCTAATGCACCTTTTGCAGCCGCTCGGCTTACTGTCATTTGGGAAGACTCCATGCTTACACCCGCAAATAGTAATGAAGCTCCGAGCTGACGCCTTGCAAGGTTAAGAGCTTAGCTGCTGATCTCTATCGGCTTATTGACCCCTCCGGAAATTACAATATCATTTTCATATGCCTAAGTTAGGCAAAATATGACGTTCAATTCCCTGGTGTCATCCACTTCTTCACTGTGCACACGTTAGTGACCCGGGACCCGGTTCTCTGGCATGTTGCACGGAACAAACTGTTCCCAACTGCAGGAGCACACCGCCGCTGTCACCTCTCGTTTGCGGCATATTCACCTGACCCGTGACCGCTAACCTCTATCCAGAAAGGACGCGGTTGACCTTTTGGCACCTGAACCTTGACAGGACATGGGAGACATTCTGACCTCTGACCGTGACCTCTGACCCTTATCCGACCTGAATACCACGTTGACCTCTTCCCCATGTCGTCAGGACCTGGGTGACATGGACCACGCTCCGGACCTGCACCTGGTGGTGCGCGCGCTCCGTCTCGGCCGTATGTTCCCCTCTGAGTCGGGGAAGCGAGCTGGACCACAGCGGCTACGGCGGCCGCTAGGCTGTGCCGTGCTCTGTCTGTCAGACGTGCTCGGTGGCAGAGAGCCAGCGGCCGCCGAGCGCGAGTTGTCTGTCAGGCTGCAGCAGACGGAGGAGCGCGACTTCAGTCAGTTACACGACCTCATCATCCGGCAGGCCAGCAAGATCAGCCCTCTCTCCGGACAGGGAACCTACGGTCAGTCCGCACGCCTCCTCTCACTTCTGCAAGCTGCAGTGTTGGCAATGCATTGCCAACTCTGACATTGTTGTTTAAGTGACGTCATTGCAATGGCGTCATTTAACGATTACTGTTGCGGCCCCCGTTATATGCAATAATCTCTACCATCTGCATCGCTGGTACTCCCACTTAGCGAAGGTCAGGTTCAATGATGTCATCACACGGAAGCATCCCACTAAAAAAGTGAAAGAAACAAATGGGCATGCAAATACATGTGCCAGATGATTGATGAATATCGAGTGGAAAGTGATTGTGCTATATTTCAAGTCGCGTTGTAACCAGGCGACGTTGGTTCGCCTTCCGTCCTCTAACTTTGGAGGGTTATCTTCTACCCCCTTTAACAGCAGTGTCATCTTATGCCCCCTGTAACAGCAGTGTTATCTTCTACCCCTTTTAACAGCAGTGTCATCTTCTACCCCCTTTAACAGCAGTGTCATCTTCTACCCCCTTTAACAGCAGTGTCATCTTCTAACCCCTTTAACAGCAGTGTCATCTTCTGCCCCCTGTCCTCTTCTGCCCCCTGTAACAGCAGTGTGCTCTTCTGCCCTCTGCCACAGGAGTGTTGCTATCGCTGCGCCTCCTGAACGGCAGTCAGGCCCAGGTGGTGCGGGACAACCCACTGCTGCTCAAACACTCAGCCGTGGCCAGGAAACTGGGCTTCCCCGACGTCATCATGCCAGGAGATGTCAGGTCAGTGATCCCGTCACCAGGTCAGTGACCTCGTCACCAGGTCATTGATCCCGTCAGCATACCGGGAAATGTCATCACCATGGGCGTCGGAGGCGGAGGCGGGGACGGGGTGGGACACGTTCCCAAAATATGTTCAGATTTTATAATTACGCCTTATGGGCGTTGCATGTAAAGAATCGACTTCAAAATGCCTCCATCCCCCAACTTTCAGAAGGTGGCGTCGCCCTTGGTCATCATTGAGATAACATGAGGTCTGTGACCCATCACCAGGTCAAGCCAGTAACCCATTACTAGATCGTCACGGTAGGCATCACGGCTAATGGTGAACTACAAACACGAACTGATGTCAAGCCGCAAGCTTACTCGCCATATTGTCCCTACAAGTGGAACATCGAAAGCATTCGGAGCTCATCGTTCACCTCATGGAAGATTCTGGATCTGTGATTGACATTATCTGCCTCAGAACCTACCCTCATTCTTCCCAGGATGAGCACACACACCACATAACACCACACCAACATTCCTTGCCCACCGATGCCCGTCTCTCTAAGCCACCTCATCTACCCAAGATCGCAGGCTTCCCACCCCGGATCTACGCATCATCAGGCCGACTCCTCCCCTCTCCCGCCCATGCCGATCGGGGCGATCCCTGCAGACATGTTCGGCGCCGTCGCGGCGAGCGGCGGCGCAGTGGCGCGCCGGAGACGATATCGGCGCAGATCGCGGCGCCACGACTACCGGAGTAGGTATAATCGGCTCCGGGATGGGACATCACTATCCGTGTATCTGTCTGCTTCAAGCTCGCATCCTGTCAACGCAGACATGAGCCTCCTTCCACGGAAGGTAACAGGCGAGCCTATGGAGATGATGATGATTTGGTCGTCCGTGCGCCGCAAGTGTCAAGGTTACGAGTTGCACGCATCGAACCGGAAATCGAACTTTGACAGATATCGTGAGACGCTGCGCTAAAACGGCATAGCTTCCGCATGCAGCTATGCTCGAGGCCGCCGGTTCGTCGGATCCTCGGGAATCGTCCATATTCGACCTGTTACGTGCTATAGTCTGGCCTGTGGTTTCTTTTTCCAGGAATGACCTGTACTTGACCCTGGAGCGGGCCTGACCTGTTATGTCATCATTCCAGGAATGACTTGTACCTGACCTTGGAGCGGGGCGAGTTCGAGAGGGGCGGCAAGTCGACCGGGAAGAACATCGAGGTGTGCGTGTCGGTGATACGCACTGACGGGCGCGTGGTGGAGGTGAGTTGGACACGCTCTGGACTGACGGGCGCGTGGTGGAGGTGAGTTGGACACACGCTCCGACCCAAGAGACGTCACTGAAGCAGATCGTAGTGACGTCACTGGAGCTGAGCTCGATCAGAACCTACCCTCCCCGCTCACTGGAGCAGATCGTATACGATGTGATCGTATAGGGATGTACTGACGGTACCGCTGATGTGATGCTCACAGACAGGTGTTGACACATCACACATGTGCAATAATTCCTCAATAAGTGCACGCAAGTAAATAGTGCTGGATAGTGGATACATTATATAAACCAATATCAAGCTTGAAATGTGATGGCTGTGCTGTGGAGCGGCGAGCGCCGCTAGCGCTGTCTGTCAGGCGGTCAGTCAGTCGCTTCTGCAGTTCTGCAGTGACGTGTGTTATGCAACATGACTTGTGATTTGTGACTTCTGGTATGACGTATGACATATGACGTATAACGTGTGACATTAGACATATGATGTGTGACGCATGCCGTAAGATCTATGACATATAAAGTGTAACATGTGACGTGTGCAATAACATACGACATATTACATACGACATATGACGCATGGCATGAACTATGACGTATGTCGTATGACGTATGTCGTATGACGTATGTCGTATGACGTTATGTCGTATTACGTATACCGTATGACACATGACCTATGACGTATGTCATATGACGTGTGATGTGTTTCGGTGTCGTCAGGACTGTATCGTCAGCGCGGCCGGCCAGCCGGGCAGCCAGCGGTACAGCTCGACAGTGCTGTACCACAACAACGCGCCTCGCTGGCTCGACACGATACGGCTGGCGGTACCGATCGAGTTGTTCAGCACCGCCCACGTGCGGTTGGAGTTCAGCCACTGCTCCAGCAGTAAGTAGACGATCTGTGTGTGGATGAGGGGGGAAGGGACTTGCGGGTATGAGCAGACTGTGCTTACTTACATGATACAGTTTGATCAGACACAATGCAGGATTTGGAAAGTTTCGTCCCCTCTTGGTATCACAAAAGAGTTTTCAGCAGGTGCCCCATCCCCAGCGAATCCGATTGGCAGCTAATCAAAATAAATTTTGAATTTGTATTGTAGGGATTCCAGAAGACCTGAGTTCGATTTTTTATCTCTCTGTTGCCGACTCTCCGTCAATGCTATGTCTCCGTCAATCAACGTAATCCGAACCATAACAATATCCAGCATCTGATTAATTTCAAAACATCTTTTGTTCATGACACGCATCTGCTACATTGACCGTGACTAGACTTCCCTGCTGCTCCAGCCGCCTTATCTTCGGTCTGTGGTCGTTATCGTGTCTGCTCAGGAGGTAAATATGTGCGCTCCAGACAAACACTCCGCTGGGTTGGTTAGTCTGGCTTCGTAGTCGGTAACCTTTCTCCATCGGTGAACCGTCTCTCTCGGTGACCGTTCTCCATCGGTGAACCGTCTCTCTCGGTGACCGTTCTCCCTCGGTGAACCGTCTCTCTCGGTGAACTGTCTCTCTCGGTGACCGTTCTCCCTCGGTGACCTTTCACCCTCGGTGAACCTTCTCCCTCGATGAACCTTCTCCCTCGGTGAACCTTCTCCGTCGGTGACGTTCTCCATCGGTGAATCCTGTCCCTCGGTGACCTTTCTCCCCCGGTGAACCTTCTCCCTTGGTGACCGTTCTCCCTCTCCCTCGGTGACCGTTCTCCCTCGGTGGCGTTCTCCCTCGGTGACCTTTCTCCCTCGGTGACCTTTCTCCCTCGGTTCTCCCTCGGTGACCTTCTCCCTCGGTGGCGTTCTCCCTCGGTGGCCTCTCTCCCTCGGTGACCTTTCTCCCTCGGTGACCCTCAGACCTCAGATTGAACGGCCTGGCAACGCGGCCAACCGGGCAGCACGAGCATGGGATGACAAATACCTCATCCCATGGCAGTATTTCTCATCCATGACACGAGTGGTCTCCCTCTGTGAACCACGTCATCCCGCCTGTCTGGCAACACATCCCATCTCCGGCTCTGTGTTGTCTGTGCCATTATGCAGCCTGGCAACACCGAGCCGGGCTGGCTGGGCTGCACTCCTTCTCATTCAACACGCCGTCGGCAGCCTGTCGGCCAACGCGGAACCGTTTGTTATCGTTACCGTAGTTTGTTGCCTTAACCCTGGTCGTTCCGCTCCCACGCATGTCAGACGTGCGACGGTGCGCTCTCTGAGCTCCGATACCGTTTGAACCGGACCTTTCAGCGCCGGTGAACGGACGTTGATCTTGAAGGAACGAACGTGGACAGTATTTAACTGAAAGCTTCGTGAATTCGCTCTTTGTTTTCTATTCCTAGCCTTGCATCCCCGCTTTGGCTGGGGTGAAAGACCCCGATGATACCTCTATATGACTCAATAGTCTCGTGGTCGTCAAACGCCATTATCAACACCAGTAATTCCCGTGTAACAAATTAACAAATATGCTAGAATTTAAACTTGGCAGACAGCTACTGTTAAGTGTTTGGAACTTCCGTCGCTGCCAGCACGGCTGACACATCCGTCCAGGGCTGCATCTGGGTGGCCTGGCGGTGGTCTGGCGTGGCCGCCAGCTCAGTCTCAGCACGTGCGGGCAGTAAGCCCTGGCCGTCCCAAACGTCAACGCCGCTGGCACGCATGCAGCCCCCTCTGTCCGAGCCTTTCTTGGTCTGAGCCTCATCTGTGGTGACGTCATCGGGACATGTGTTGCAACGGTGTTTATCACCGTCAGCGTCGGCGTCGGCAGCGGCGGCAGCGGCGGTGCGGCACCTGCGCCGCCTGTGCCGTCGTTGCGTCACATTCGCGGCGCTGCGTTCCGGAGACGGATAGTGGGACCGCCCGGAGCTGATGGGTGTTAATGTGTCCTGATGTGCTGCCCGAGATGCGCTCTCAGACCGGCAGACAGCAGCAGGGGTCTGCCGGGACGCTGGGGGGCCGGGGGGATTATGGGGATCGGTTGAAATGCGACCGGTAGCGCTGTTAGTAGTAAGCCGGTAAAAAGTGGAAGCAAATACGAAATGGACCAGTGAGTCGATTGCGATGTATGCAATATCGATGTATGCGATATGCGCCGTCGAAAAAAAATCGTGTTTAAAATAATAAAATTATTAGTTGCGCAATTACAAATAACATCTTTATTTTAAGGCTAATGAGACGCTCCAAATAATGTTTTTCCACATTGATTTCCTCACTCAACGGTTATTACATTGCAGATACTGTCTATTGGTCGAAGCACTCGCCGATGACTGGCTAACCTTTGGGTGACCTGACCGTTCGCTGACCACGCTACATCCTGTTTCAGCTAAGGAGCGCGCAGAGAAGAAGCTGTTTGCGTTCGCGTTCGCCCGCCTGATGGACGATGAGGGCGCCACGATTGGCGACGGGCCGCGACAGGTCTGCGTCTACAAATGTGACGACAGGAACAAACTGCTGGTACGTCACTGACGACAGGAACAAACTGCTGGTATGTCACTGTTAAGGCCTCATGCGATCAGCAGATCCCACATCAATACAGTACTGCTTAACTAAATATTCCACACTGGCTAATTTTAAACACGGCAAACCTATACACGCAAAAGACCAAAGCGCGAGGTGCGTCCGCCTTGAGCGACACTAAGAAATTACGTGTCCGAAGCTTGCGTGGGTGCGGTATATTTCTTCTGCTCCCTCCTGCAACGTGGCCGTCCTCTCTTCCTTGGCACCCGTCCATCAACGCCCGCCTTCTCTCCCTCGCCTGATCTGAGAACGCTCGTCGCCCTGTGTGCTTCTCCTTGACCGGCTGCTGGCGTGTGGAGCTCTCCTGTCCTGTCCTGTTCTGTACTCTCCTATCCTGACCTGGGCGGACGTGAGGGACACCTTCCCGTCTACCATCGGAATACTAGCTAGCTCGTCAGTGGCGGCAGCGTGGCCCGCTCTGGACAGCTCCTGTCCGTGGCTATACGGCGGGCCGGTGGTATAATTACTGTACAAGGTCGCGGGAGGCTCCCGGTGGATGCGTAGTGTGTCCACACGCTGTCGACCAGACTGACGGTGGAGATGCTGCGTTAACTATTGGTCATGAATACGATGACAGTTTGAATTGTTGATGCGTGGGCTGAGACAGGTTGGTGATCGGTTCCCGGGGGCGCGACGTGTAGTTGGGTCTGTTACTCGGAAGTGGGTTCAAAGCAACATAAGTTGTTCACGGACGAATGCTTCCTTCTAGTGCATTTCACTTATCAGAGTACAACAATATTCACCTGCATTTGACTCTGTAAGAACCGCTTAACCGTCTTCAATCCGACCTGTTTATCTCGTGCAGTTCCTGAAATGAAACTGACAAGATAAACTATCAGTCCAGTTTATTTAACAACGAGGCGGAACGCTGCCTTATTAGCGCCGCCTATTGTCCGTCTGCTGGCATGGTGTTTGCTCTGGGGTCCCTGTTGTTTGTTCTCGGGTGCCGGGTGTTTGTGTTCGGGTGGTGAAGGTGCCGGTCTGTTTGGTCTCTGTGGCAGAACCCGGCGTCATACCTGGGCCTGGCCTGGCACACGAGTCAGGCGGAGCAGGAGGTGTCCGGGGGGAACCAACACTTCAGCCGCTCCGGCCGGGAGGCCGCCTGGATCCACACCCAGCTCTGCTCCACCAAACTCACACAGAACGGTGAGACTCTCAACTCACATAGAACGGTGAGATTCCATCGAACTCACTCGGACGTTGTTCTTTTGGACTCTGCTGTGATTAGTTGGTGTGTTGAATGAAGTGATAACCGACGAGACATATTTTATGACCATTGCTTCCGTGAATACATATTTTAAGGCTTGCTGCTTCGTTCTCATACAAATTTAACGCAAAAGGATTTTTGATGCTGATACACGATGTCGTAAGGCTGTAGAATTCACTCCCCGTACCCATGCGGCATGCAGTACACACCATTAATCAATTCTGAGCGTGGAATCTGCTGCAGGGGACCTGCTGTCGCTGTTAAAGTGGAAGCAGAACCCGGAGAGGATCGTGGACACGCTGACGCGCCTGATGAAGCTGAAGGGGGAGGAGGTGATGAAGTTCCTGCAGGACGTGCTGGACTCCCTGTTCGCCATGTTCTCTCATGATGACGGCACCTCCACGCAGCATTCAGGACTGGTGTTCCAGGTTCTGGTGAGTCTGACATGGGCTGATGTCTCGGTAGATAGTGACTGGCCCTCCTCTGTCACTTGTCACGAGTTATGATGCAAGAATCGCTGGAGGCATAGATCAATGACTTAAATGCTGAGTGACCCTGAGCTGTCAATGGAAAATAAATTTATGTGCGAAGATCAATAGTGCCTGGTGTTTGCCTTCACTTGGTTATATAGTGCAATTAAACATCGATCATCCATAATCTATGAATATGTAAATAAGCAAAGACGTGTCGTATAAACATGCCTTTCCTTTGAAAGTCCGGGAAGCGGCGGACAGCTACTGTGATCGTCTTGTCTGACACGATATCCACCCTCACTCCCAGGTGAGCATCTTCAGTCACCTGCAGGACAGCAGGTTCGAGCACTTCCGGCCGGTGCTGGATGCCTATGTCGCGTCCTTTCGCGGCCTGCCCGTCTACAAGTAAGTCTCCATTGTATCTATCGATGTTGCAGGGGAGGAAATTGGAAGAAAAGTGGGCCTTGCAGATTTTGACGCCGACAGTGTGGTGTTTCTCTACCTAAAACAGAATCGAGTAAGAGAGCGTTCAATTTGAAATGACTATGTTTGCATACCGCAGCCAAAGCTGCGGACCACGCATGGCTACAAATTCAGAATCTGATGGTTATTTCCGAGCATGCTGATACGGAAACGGGTGTAAAATCACATCATTTGTTTGTCTGAATATTCGCCTCTAGTCTATCAGTCGCACCTCACTTAAACACACACACAGCCAAATAGTGAGCTTCGTTTTCATCGTCTCACTCCGCACGCGTCAAATGACCAACAGTACTGCTGTCTCGCCAGGGTGAAAGGTGGCACTGGTCTGCCCATACTCTCAATGATCGTGAACTCTCTCTCTGCCAGGGTCGGTCGCCCCCCCGACTCTCATGTCACCAGGGGCTGGTCAGGGCGACCTCATTGATTGGTGTATATTTATTTGTGTTCTCTATATCGCCAGGGCCTGGCTCAGCGCTGACCTCATGTTTTCTAAACCCTCCACCGAGGGCCTGTGTCTAGGCTGACCTCAAGTGATTCTCTATCTCCTCGCCTAGGGGCCTGGTCAGGGCGTGACAATGCAGTGTTCTCTATATCGCACAGGGGCCATGGTCAGGGCTGCACCTGAGTTCGTTTTCTATCCCTCCACGCGGTTGGGGCGAACGCTGACCTCAGGTGTTCTCAATTCTGCCAGGGCCTGGTCAGTCGCTGAAGCCATGCCGTGTAATACTCTAATCTCGTCCAGGGGGCCTTGGACAGTCCGCTGAACCTCAGTGTTCTCTATCTCAGCCAGGGGCTGGTCAGGGCTACACAGTTTCTCTATTTGCCAAGTGGGACTGGTCAAACGCTGACCTCAGTGCTTCTTTATCTCGCCAGGGGCCTGGTCAGAAAGGCTGGAGACTCAGTGTTTTCTATCCACCAGGGGCTGGTACAGGGGCTTGACCTTTCAAGTGTTGACGCTATCCCGTTCGCCCAGCGGGACTGGCTCAGTGGACTGTACCCAATGTGTCTCGTCTATCTCGCCAGGGGCCTGGTCAAGGGGGAGTGACCATCTGTGTTCTCATATGCCCTTCAGGGACTGGTAGAGGCTTGACCTCAAAGTGGTTCTTCTATCTGCCAGGGAGGGCTGGTCAGGGCTGACCTCCAGTGATCTTCTATCTCGCCAGGGGCTCTGGTCCATGGGCTGACCACTCTGTGAGGCTTCCTATCTACGCCAGGGTGCCTGGTCAGCGCTGACCCAGTGGTTCTCTATCTCGCCCAGGGGCCTGGTCAAAGGCTGACCTCAGTGTTCTCTTATCTCGCCAGAGGGCCTGATAACAAAGTGGCTGACCCAAGGTGTGTACTCTAAATCTCAGGCCAGGGGCTTGGGTCAGGGCTGACCTCTAGATTTGTCTTACTCTCGTCTCAGGGGCTCTTTGGGTCGACTAGATTGGTCAGTGGCTGACCGTCATGTGTTTCTCGGATCCTCATGGGGCCTGGTCAGAGGTGTGGATCCATTCCGTGTATGCTCTAGTCTCCCGCCCCAGGGGGCGCTGGTCAGCGCTGGACCCAGTGTATCTCGTATCCGCCAGGGGGCCTCGGTCACAGTTGGGTCAGGGCTGACTCAGATGTCTCTAACGATCCCCTCAACAAGGGGCCGGTCACGGGCTGACCCACGTGTTTCTCTATCTCGCCAGGGCCTGGTCCAGGGCTGACCCCAGATGTATCTCCTACCCGCCGTCTCGCCAGGGGCCTGGTCCATGGGCTGACCTCAGTGTCTCCTCGATCCCTCCAGGGCCGTGGTCAGGGCCTGACCTCAGTGTTCTCGATCCCTCCCAGGGGCACTGGTCAGGGCTACCCAGTTGTTCTCTATCTCGCCAGGGGCCTGGTCAGCGCTGACCTCAGTGTTCTCTATCTCGCCAGGGGCCTGGTCACAGTGGTCAGGGCTGACCTCCAGTGTTCTCTATCTCGCCAGGGGCCTGGTCAGGGCTGACCCCAGTGTTCAGTGTTCTCTATCTCGCCAGGGGCCTGGTCAGTGCTGACCCCAGTGTTCTCTATCTCGCCAGGGGCCTGGTCAGCTGTGTCCGCCATTACGCCGAGCAGGTGTCGGTGACAGGGCGTCAGGAGCCGCTGATCCGCTGTTTCCGCGCGCTCGAGCTCGTCTTCCAGTTCGTGGTGCGCTCTCGGCAGCTGTTCGCCAGGCATAGCGGCTCCGATGCCGACGACACGTTCAGGGTCGACCTGGCCGAGCTGTTCAACGTGTTCAACAGGACGCTGTCCAGCACGGCCTCTGAGGCGGAGTTCGCCACGCAAAATCAGCTATCTCAGAGCTCAAATCTGTATGTTAGAGGTGAAAGGTTACAGTCTCCTTTAATACAGAGCATTATTTAGCAGAGACACATCAATAGAGCTGTTTTCACTTTTCAGATATTTCGATTGCTTGCGATATTCATCTTTAGTCGCATTCCTTATTCCACATATACTATTGTATTTTATTTATACCTACGCTGTCTCCTACGCCTCGTAGTATCATGTCTACAGTTACATAAACAAATACCAGAGGCTGCTGATTGCTGAAGTCAAGCCGTGTATATTTATAAACGTCGCTCGAATATTGTCATAGATGTCGCTGCTGACGTCTGCGCTTTGTGACATGTTACAGGTGGCGCTGCTGTCGTCGGTGCCCACCGTGTGTGAGCGTCTGATGGCGGTGGTGCCGGCGGCCGACCTGGCCCGCCGGCTGTCCCTGATGTTCGAGGCCCTGCCACGCGACCCTCCCACCAGCGTCACCCAGGCCAAGCTGAAGGCCATGCAGACCGCGGCCGGTTCACAGCTCTTCCAGGACAGAGGTCAGTCGCCAAGAGTTAAAACCCGGGACTCCGAAACAGTGACGGATCCAGAGGGAAGAGGCCATGCCCCAGCGAGACCCCTGGAGCCCCGAAAGGGTCCATTAACGAGTGTCTAAAGAGAGTTTTCTTCGGAAGTGTGAAAGAGGTAGTAACCGACAAAAAGCGACAAACTCCTAGTCTGTGACCGGGCTTGTAATTGTTCTTTTAGTTTCAGACTGTCGACGTCCAGCTTTGATGCAGACCATTGGTTACACCTGCAAGTACCACGTCAGTCCACCGTCAGGAGATCCCGACTCAGACCGGACCTGCTGGGGAAGATCTGCTAACCGTCAATCCCCAGCAGCTGTCAGGTCAGTCAGTCTCAAGTCAGTCTAGTAGTCTCAGTAGTCTCAGTCCAGGTCTCAGTCGAGGTCGTCAGGTCTCAAGTCAGCCTCAGTCAGTCTCAGTCAGTCTCAGTCAGTCTCAGACCAGTCTCAGTCAGGTCTCAAGTCAGTTCTCAGTCAGTCTCAGTCAGTCTCAGTCAGTCTCAGGTCCAGTCTCATCAGTCTCCCAGTCAGTCTCGTCAGTCTCAGTCAGCCTCATCAGCCTCAGTCAGTATCTCAGCGCCTCAGTCTCAGTTAGTCAAACCAGCTCATTTCCAGTCACAACTCTATACAGATGTTGATCTTGGGCACAAACTGACCTGAGGTGTCGACGCGGCCTAAAACTCCGATAAACAAAAAACACACAACAAATGGTGATCTCTGAGGTCACTGGCTTCGACGTATTGAATTATTATAGTGTACCTGACGAGCCTTTCAGCAAAATATCGGAGAATTGATATTGTATCCGCTGGAAGATCCCTAATCCCTATACAAAACGGTGCTTAGTATCTTGGATCCCAGTGGTCAGTGGATCTCTTGACCACTTTTGAAAGGGTGCTATGATCCCAGTGGATCTGGGATCCAGCACCCAGGAATCGGACCCCCTGATAAGTTTTCGTAATCCGCGCTCACATTCGGTTGTGACTTGTGACATCACTGACGTGTTGCGACGTCACTACACAGTGACGTTGACGTGACGTCACTATAACCCCACCCTGTGCATCATTTCAGACTGACGGTGCCGCCGACCTGGGCCGGGAGGTGGAGATCCTCTCCGTGTACCTGATGGACACCCTGGTCCGCTCGGTCCTCTCGCTGGAGTCGACCCCGCTGCGGACCGGTGGCGGTCAGTGTGGCCGGCTGGTGGCCGCGCTGGCCACTCTGCTGCGTCTCATGACGCCGACACACTACTGCCATCTGTGGGCCGACATGGCAGACGACGAGCAGCTGGCGCAGTTCCTGCTCAGGCTGATGGCGCTGTTCAGGGAGCTGATTACTGAGCAGGTGAGACAGCGTGAGGCAGGGGGATTACACAGGTGAGACAGCGTGAGGCAGAGACGCTGAACAGGTGAGACAGCGTGAGGCAGATATATTGTATGTACAGTTCTCTGGCATCATACATAATTTTACTTGCGTTGGTAGCTTGGGTTGGGTAGTGTCTAAGGCCTTAGGTTGGTAAAAGTGACATCCTCCTCTCGCGCTTGGTCAATGCAAGCAAAGCATACCGATCAGTCACTATTGGACGTTTTAATAGGTCCCCGTTACAAGGCCAAAGACGGCAAGGCACTGTCCAGGAGAACGTATTGATTTTACCTTACAAGATAACTGCATGCTTCACCGCTTAGCGTGTGAAATAGAGCTATCTACAATAGCAAAGAATCCCAACACGGGCGATAAGCCGACAAATCCCAGTCTTGACTACCCTGTAGCTGTTGCCTAGTGTTTGACTGGTGTGACCCAGGTCTGGTGTGTCCCAGACCCAGGACTGGGTGCTGGAGATGACCTCCTGTATTACACCTGTGCCTGTGTCCCATCCAAGGACTGGGTGCTTGGGGAGATTACCTGTGTTCACACTGTGCTTGTCCCCAGTCCAGGACCTGGGTGCTGGAGATTCCCTGTGTTCACGCCCTGGCTGTGTCCCAGACCCAGGCTGGGGTGCTGAAAGATGACCTGTGTTCACATCCCTGTGGGCTGTGTCCCAGTCCCTATGAAGGGGGAGGAAACGGACGTGGGTGGTGGAGATGGACCTGTATTACCCTGTGCTGTGTCCCAGTCCCAAGGGAACTGGGTGCTGGATGATGAACCCTGTGTTTCACGCCTGTGCCTGTGTCCCAGTCCAGGACTGGGTTGCATGAAAGATGACCCTTGTGTTCACCCTGTGCTGTTGTCCCAGTCCCAGGACCTGGGTGCTGAAGATGACCCTGTGTTCATCCCTGTGCTGTGTCCCAGTCCCAGGACTGGGTGCCTGAAGATGACGCCTGGTGTTCACCCTGGGCCTTTTGTCCCAGTCCCAGGACTGGGTGCTGGAGACGACCCTGGTTCACCCTGGGCTGTGTCCCAGTCCCAGGAGCTGGTCTGAAGATGACCTGTGTCACTCCTGGGCTTTGTCCCAGTCCCAGGACTGGTGTGCTGAAGATGAGCCCTGTGTGTCCACCCGTCTTGTGTCCGCAGTTCCCATGACTGGGTGTGAAGAATGACCCTGGTGTTCACCCTGTGCTGTGTCCCAGTCCCGATGGGTGCTGAAAGACGACCTTGTGTTTACAGCCTGTGCTTGTGTCCCAGTCCCAGGACTGGGTGCTGAAGATGACCCTGTGCTGTGCCCTCTCAGATGTACCCCCAGGACTGGTGCGTGCTGAAGATGACGGTCAACCGAGTGGTTCTGAACACGTTGAAGGAGCTCTCCACCCCGCTCAGAGCACGGTTCCTTCAGGGGGACAAGTTCCATCAGCTGGTACGTCAACCTTTACCGCATCTGCTCTTCTCCGCTGCGTTTTTGTCATCGATATTCGTTCTTCCTGCTAGATACAATTTTTGTCTTTCGATATGTTTTATGCTTTGAAGATGAAGAGATACAATATCATGGTGATATTGCATCATAAAGTACGTCACTTATTGGCTCATGTCAGCTAATAAGTCAAATATCAGACATCAGAAGTACCTTTATGCTATTGGAATGCATTCTAAGCCACTTTCTCGCTGCGTTTTCAGTTGTGGCACAGCTACTTCACGCTATCGGTGACATTCGCCACCCAGCCGGACCTCCAGCTGGAGAGCTTCACCGAGGTGAAGCGGGATAAGCTGATGCACATGTACCAGGACATGAGGATTCTGATGGGATTCGAGCTGCTCTCCATGTGGCGCCTTCTTGGTAAGTGTGGCGTTCGTACTGCGTTTGTGCATTGCACACAGACCATGATTTGGTTATCATGGGAAGAATGCATTTAGTAATGACGAGACATACCATTTGTCAGACACACTGGCTTTCAGTATACCTTCATCCTGCTTGCCCATGTCAAGCTATTGTTTACCTGTGGTTTATTTATATATACAGAATATTAACGTTAGTGGTTTTCGCTAAAGGATGTAATTTAGGATGGACTTCTATCTGTTTACGAATAAGTCGTGCCGCCTCCTTCCGTTCATCTGCGAATTCCTTTGGCCGCGAGAAATGCTCCTGTTTATTTCGTCTGTTTACCGCCAGGTGATCGTAAGGACCTTTTGTGCCGACTGCCATCGCTCGTGTTCAGTTCGTTTTTTCGCCGCCAGGTGATCACAAGGGCCACTTCGTTCCGTCGCTGGTCGGTCCGATGCTGGAGCTGACGCTGGTGCCGGCCCCGGAACTGCGACGAGCCACCCTGCCCGTCTTCTATGACCTCATGGAGGCAGAACAGGCGGCACGTGGCACCTTCAAACAGGTCAGCAACGGTACAACGCACGGGGAAGTGCGATCTCTCGAGCAGGGTCAAGACGTAACCAAGTCAAGGAGCAAGATAATTATATATTATCAAGGAGGAAGAGAAGAATGCATTATGCTGATGCTTGTTACTGTTAAAATTATATCATTGGCTCTGTTTTGGTAATCCCGACTGACGGTGGGAATTATTTTCCACACCCACGTTAACCTAGTCCTGGTCACCGCTGACCACCAGATATGTATCGTCATTCAGCTACCCCTAGAGTTGTGATCACCTTCATGTGTGGGGCCTTCCCCGCAGCTTATCCCTCAGCTGGTGAGTTCACTTGAAGTAGCCGTATGCAGCATATGTGGTTTATATTGTATCAATTTAGCTATCTCGTTCGAGCTGATAATATCACGGGGGTTTCTTTTCAGGTTGAGACAGAGTTGATCGATAAACTGGACATCTTGGTCAGTGAAGACAAGGGCGACGACGACTATCGGCGACTCTTCCAGAATATGTAAGTCGGTGATGTTCATTATAACTGTCATCATGTTATTCACATCCTCCTGTAAGACATCGGGTTACAGTCTGGCAGGCGAATACATAAGTGTATGTTGTTCGATCCAGTCCATATTCGGCACTCACTGCGTAGCTCTCGCTCGTGTTCCCCTCCAGCGACCTCATGTGACCTGACCTAGCCGGCGTCCCTCCAGTGACCTTGTGTGGCCCGACCTGTATCTCCTCTATCTGCGCCCCTTCCGGTGACCCCACGCGACCTCAGACCTGACTTGACCCCGTGTTCCTCAGACTCCTCGGGGAGGTGCAGCAGCGTCACCCCGCCTGGCGCGAGGCGGGCGTCAGGTTCGTGCTCTCCGTGACCCGTCTGCTGGAGCGGCTGCTGGACTACCGTCAGGTCATGGACGGGGATGAGAACAGGGACAAACGCATGAGCTGCACCGTCAACCTGCTGGTGAGATCGATGACTGCGCTGTGGGGAAGACGTGGAAATAAAATGTTGCAGTGTATCCGGCTCTGTCTCTTTGTATATGTAGTATGTACCCTGCCAACAATTAACTTGAACACTGATCGGGCACAATGGTTTAATCCCATTGTGCCCGATCAGTGCCCAAGTTAATTGTTGGCTGGGTACTTGCAGTGCAAATAATTCAGTCGTAGTCTGCTGTTTTCAAATTATTGAGAGGGTGCTGGTACATCAAAGGTGAAAGATAAGATGAAGGAATTGATAAGCAACTCGGAAAGCGTTATGAGACCTTCATGACAATGTGCCTAAGATGCATGCGTAGTCATGCACCTTCAATATCGACGCATTCATGTTTTATCTATTCAATATCCTTAATTATCCGCGTAATAATGTTTGATCAATTGACCAAAATACTCAATACCTACATCATCATCCTGCTTTCCTGCATTGCGCTATTTTCCACGCGCTGCTCCATTCCAGCCAAACATTCCACAAGAGCGAAGACACCTGCCAGCAAGGACGCACCAGCGACACCACTGACCCCTCCCCTCCCTGCAGAACTTCTACAAGAGCGAGGTAAACCGCGTCGAGATGTACCAGCGCTACATTTACAAACTCCACGATCTTCATGTCTCCGCCGAGAACTACGTGGAGGCTGCGCTGACGCTGCGCCTGCACGCCGACCAGCTGGAGTGGAGCACCCGCGTGCTGCACGCCGACCTCCGCTACCCGGCTCACTGTGAGTGGCAGCGCAAGGAGCAGCTGCTCAACCAGATGGTGGCCTACCTGGACCGCGGCAAGTGCTGGGAGCTGGGCATCCCGCTGCTGAAGGAGCTGGTGGAGCAGTACGAGACGCGAGTCTTCGACTACGGGAAGCTGAGTGAGACGTTAAGGACGATGGCCGGCTTCTATGACCAGATGTTGACGCAGCTGCGGCCGGAGCCGGAGTACTTCAGGGTTGGGTTCTATGGACAGAACTTCCCGCTCTTTGTCAGGGTGAGGAGATGTTAACGCTCGCTCCACGTGTACATATATCCATGTTATATCTTGTCATCATTCACCCATTCTTGTTGCATATTTTATGTGTATTTATATTGCATTGTCTCGTTAAATTGTTAGGCCTCTCACGCTATTTCAATCACTTGTGACTCTAATCCGGATCTGATAATCGCTATTCTAACTCATCGGTTCCCGATTTGAACCGTTTCTTGGCAGCTCCATGTCATATTTACACCTTTGTATCTCGTCTTGTTTCCCCGCAGAACAAGGTGTTTGTGTACCGCGGTCTGGAGTATGAGAGGATGGCCACCTTCACTCAGCGGCGCAGAACTAGGAGTTCCCAGGCCGCCCAGCTGATGACAGCCACACTAAAAGCGCAGACGAGAACCTTACCACAGCGCAGACGTATTCCTTCGATGAAAATATATCATCGGATTGGGGATACTTACATAATCCATTTTCAGGTTTTCTATTGCTTGTATTGTTGTGGATTTATATTTACTATTATCCACAAAAATCAAATATTTGGCCAGGGGATGTGAACCATCAATAGACATCGGAGAAACATAGTCCAGTACACGACGGATTAGGTTATACAATAATTCATCCCAAAACGCTAACTTAGAGAGGCGCAACTCACAAATTTCCAATCCAGAAAGGCTCGAAGACATGCTGGATTATCCAAGCTTCCAAAGCTAGGGATCATACGAACATCGGCTCCTTGCTTTTTACACAGACAATTCAGAATTTGTAACGTGCGACACCCTGTACAGGGAGGGGCAACCGCCACACTGGAGGATTCACCCAGCCACCACCGCGCCGTTCCAGCTGGTAGATCGAAACGTTCAGGGAGCCAGCATCCAACGCGGACCTGTCGACCGAGGCCAAAGAGTTATCGACGTCACAAGGGCGTCTTTATACAATATTCTTCGACATAACTATATATCATGTATATGGCTTATTGGGTTGGCGAGTCGTAGATGATCATGATAACCTTCACAGTAAGCAGCGCATTAGAACTCTCCTATAAGCTAGTTAGATATAATATAGAGATTTTTTGATGTGCCATCAGAAGTCATATGAAGTGTCGCACTCACTGTAGGGCATGTTTTTTCATCTGATGTCGCATAGTCCGCGTCTCCCTCTGTGCTTGTCTATCACCCCACACAGCGCCTCACTGCCTCACACACCCCTGACGCGATAACCTCCGTGATCCCCGCTGGTCACCTGACCTATGACCTCTATTGAGGATCCACGCTGCCTGACGACGACCTCGCATCATACTGTGCCGCCGATACCCGCGCTGGTACCTGACACACCCTGACCTCAGCATCATTGACCTTGACTCTTCATCCCCGCTGGTCACCTGACAGCTGACCTCAGCAATCATGTGACCTGTACCCTGCTATCTCCCCGCTGGTCAACCTGACACCTGACTCCAGCATCATGTGACCTGTACGTCTGCTACCCCCTGTCCCTGACAGCTGAACCTCAGCATCAATTGACCTGTGAACCTCTGCTATCCCGCTGGTCCCTGAAGCTGACTCCAGCATCAATTGACCTGTGTACCTCGTGATCCCGCTGGCACCTACAGCTGACCTCAGCATCAATGTGACCTGTGACCTCTGTTATCCCCGCTGGTCACCTGACAGCTGACCTCAGCATCATGTGACCTGTGACCTCCGTGATCCCCGCTGGTCACCTGACAGCTGACCTCAGCATCATGTGACCTGTGACATCCGTGAATCCCCGCTGGTCAACCTGACAGCTGACCTCAGCATCAGGACCTGTGACCCGTGACCCCGTGTCACCTGGACAGCTTGACCTCAGCATCATGTGACCTTTGACCTCTGTTACCACCCGCTGTCACCTGACAGCTACCCTCAGCTCAATGTACTGTGACCTTGTACCCCCGCTGGCACTTGACACCTGCACTTCAGCATCATGTGACCTGGACCTCTGCTTATCCCCGCTGTCACTGAACCCTGACCTAGCCTAAATGTGACCTTAGTGACCTCTGCATCCCGCCCGTCACCTGACACCTGACCTCACATAGTGACCTGTGACTCTGCTACCCGTGGTCACCTGACAGCTGAAACCCCAGATCATGTGACCTGTGACGTCCGTGATACCCTCGCTGGTCCACCTGACAGCTGACTCGTCAGCATCATTCCTGTGACCTCCGTGACCCCGCTGGTCACCTGCAGCTGACCTCAGCATCATGTGACTGTGAACCTCCGTGATCCCCGCTGGTCACCTGACAGCTGACCTCAGCATCATGTGACCTGTGACCTCTGTTATCCCCGCTGGTGACCTGACAGCTGACCTCAGCATCATGTGACCTGTGACCTCTGTTATCCCCGCTGGTCACCTGACAGCTGACCTCAGTATCATGTGACCTGTGACCTACACGACCCCCGCTGACCTGTGACCTGCCCGTCGTTCACAGAGTCTGTGGCTGGAGCGTACCGTCCTGCAGATCGAGGCCCCGCTGCCCGGCATCCTGCGCTGGTTCCCGGTCGTCTCAGCCCGTCGCGAGCTCATCTCTCCCATCCGATACGGCTGCGAGACAGTCAGCGCCGCCAACCAGCAGCTGCGCCAACTAATAGTTCAGTACTCGCCGCCAGTGGCCGAAGTCAACATCAGCCCGCTCAGCATGAGACTGCAGGTGAGAGGAGACGCTTTGTATGTTGTGCGGGTCTGGTTACCTGCAATATTATTTTCTCATTCCAAAACCCTTGCTTACGAAGTTACGGAGCGGATGCTAAAGGTAATAATGAATTCCAAAGAGCGGAAGCTTGCATCCAGCCTAATGTTTCATCTAGCCGCTTCTAACTCATCTGCCGCATCAAAATGAATCTTGTGGCCAGTATGGGGGTCGAACCCATGACATTCGCGTTATTAGCACGACGCTCTAACCAACTGAGCTAACCGGCCGATGATCCGAGCGTTCAACATCTGTTTGGAAATGTAGGTACGCTGGTGTATGGTGCTGATTGCGCCTACTTTGACCTTTAGACTGTGCCGTAACACTTATCGACAGCTTTTGCGTGGAGGAGAGGTTGCATCAGTACTCAGTAGTCGCTCGCTCTATACCTCCAACTGGATTCCTTTCTCGCTAAAGATGCATTAGACTTTATAATTGTAAAATATTATGCTGTGAAACAATGTGTGATCCGTTTGAATATAAAATTAATGACAAGTAGCATCATGTGACCTGTGACTATTCACTTGACCCTTTTGAAGCAGCCGATTATAATTATTGTATTACCCTTTTTTGCAGGGTAATATAATCGCAGTAACACGTTTTACCACCGTTCTGCAGGGTCTTATAATCGCAGTAACATTTTTTTACCACCGTTTTGCAGGCATTATAATAATCGCAGTAACACGTTTTACCATCACTCTACAATCTACATGGTATTATAATCGCAGTAACATGTTTTACCACCGCTCTGCAGGGTATTATTGACGCGGCTGTGAACGGCGGCATCAGCAACTTCAAGGAGGCGTTCTTCACCGCCGAGTTCGCCGCTCAGAACTCGGACATGCTACAGCACGTGGCACAGCTGAAGGCGCTGATTCAGGAACAGGTGAGCCTGCAGTCAGTCAGCTTCGGGTGGCCCCAGTACCTACTACCTACCCACGAAGAGAGGGTAAAATGGTGTGAAGTAACATTATACGTGCGAACTTTAAGGTGCTCTGGAGATCGTCAGCCGTCCCTTGCATTACTACCGAAAGGAAAAAGACCTTTGTATTTTAGCTTAAGACTTAGTTATATTTGTAATGCGGCACTTATGATTTGTTTACTGTTGGTTAGTTTACCCAAGCCGTGCTGTCTATATACACGTTCTCTAACCTGTGGAGTAAACTAACGCAACTAGAATGTTCTGCTGACCTAACCTGCTGACCAAACATGTCACATGACCTGCTGACCTGCGGAATGCTGACCTGTCTCTCCGTCCCGTCAGTTGTCGATCCTGGAGCAGGCTCTGGGTCTTCACGGCCAGCTGGCTCCGGCCAGCGTCCAGCCCCTCCACCGTCGGCTACGTCAGTGTCTGCGCGAGCTGCGGCAGGGTGCGGCCGCCTCCTGTCTGTCCGGTGGGGCCGACTCCCCGGCCCCGGGCCGCTTCAGTCGCCAGAGCAGCCACCGGCGCAGCGTCGGCGCCGACTCCAAGGCCAGCATCCTCAGGTACACAGTCGGCACTAGGTTGTGTTCAGCGACACTGACCTCGTGGAGACCGGCGCCGAGGGGGTTTAGAAACTGCTCGCTGCTGGGAAAGGGGGAGTATGGAGCTTGTGATAGAGTACTAAAGTCGAATGAGGCGGTCAGGAATACGAAGCTGTCGAAAATCTTGCAAGCAGTTGAGGTAGAGCAAAACAAAAATGATTCATTTAGCCTCAACAGGATTCTTGTGTCACAAAATGCAACGACGTTTCACGGAAGCCGTCCGGCTTGGTGCATTAATGTGGTTTCTAGCCGTATCGTGTACAGTGTACACTCCTGCTAACCTGTCTCTCGTGTCTGACGGCTGACCCCCTGTTTCCCCAGCACACCGCTGCTGGCACTTGGTCTCGTGCTGTCCCTCTCCCAGCACCCCTCTGCCGGGCACTTGTCTGACGCGTTGTCGCCCCCCCCCAGCACACCTCTGCGGCACCTTGTCTGACCCCGCTGTCTGTCCCCCAGCACACCGCTGCCGCCTGTACCGACCGAGCGTCTACCCCGGCGGCCTGCCAGCGGCTCGTGCCCCAGCAGCCGCTCCTCCGGCGCCTCCTCCGTCTCCTTCACCGGCGTGATGCCGCCGGAGCCGGACGAGGACGAGCTCGGGTACTCGCGGCCCAGCGAGTGGGGCGATCTGGGCGGTAGACGGAGCTCCGCCAGCTCGCAGACCAGCGGCGACTTCCAGCAGCATGAGTACTTCCTGCTCACCGTTGGAGGGTGAGTGGAGGCGGGGACTGGGGAAGAGAGAGAGGTAGGGGAGGTTGGAATGAGATGAGGAAGGGTGTCGAGAGCCGTGGATCGAAAATACTGGGGTGGTATGCTAGTCTGATTGGTTTCAAGGCATTGTTTTAAAATAGCGATATCTTAATGCAACGCTCTTCCCTAAGCGTTATATTGCAAAATAAAAGAAGTAAAATAACATTTGTAAAACATAAAATACAATCAGCATTATAAAGGCACTGGGCGGAGCGGACCATGTATTTCAGACTCGTAACATTCCTCTTCCTCTATATTTCAGTGATGACGACCCGCCGGAACGTCCGCCCAAGCGATCCTCGGAGCCTCGTCCGGCCACAGACGGCTCGTCTCGACCCGTCAGTCGTCAGTCGTCTCATGTCACATACGCTGACCAGCCGCCGCTGCCGCCCGTCAGTCGTCAGTCGTCTCACGTCACATATGCTGACCAGCCTCCACTGCCGCCCGTCAGCCGTCAGTCGTCTCACGTCACATACGCTGACCAGCCGCCGTTGCCGCCCAAACGTGAGCACTGGGACGGGAGGGATGGCATGAATCTGAAATCTCTCACAACTCTAATGAGATGTTGCAGAGTGTTTGTGCACGTGCTGGGCTTCGGGGCGAGCTGTGAAGTCATTTCCCGGCAGAAAGGTGTGTCTATTGTTGCTGTGTTTTTGACAGGGAAACGTTACCGATCGGCAAACGGCTCAGGAAATGTTGAGTTGTAGTTGACGTACTTGTCATCATTGTTTGTGTAGATAAAGGTTTGTTGTGCGCTGCATTTGGTACCTGACACTCGAGTTGTCATGTATGATACCGCCTCCACTTTTGTTACAATATACCGGCCACACATCCCCGTCATCTAGCTGTATTTCCAATGACTGACGTACAGCCGTGTTCCCACTGACGCTCAACTGTGATTCTCACTGACGTCTGCCCGTGTCCCCACACTGACGTCGCTGACTGATGTGTCTCCAGCTGCTGATAAGCGTCACACGTCATCGGTCTCTTCTGTGATGTACAACAGCGGATCCGAGCACCGACCAAGTCTACCGCTGAGGCTCACCAAGAAGGTACGCCGCTTCCCATAATATGTGGTGTAAGACAGCGCCATCTAGAAGTATAGTTACTTGGGAATTTCAACGTAATATAGTTCTCCCTTTGCGCTCTTTTGCAGTTGCTTTTATTTGATGTGTATGCTGGAACATTTCATATGGTTGCTGACATACGAGTGTGTTGTAGTTTGCTGAGTTTATTTTTGGGGTTAAATCAGTCCATGTTGTTCTTAATATATATGCCGTATTGCTGTAGTTGGCTCAGTTTCATTTGGAGGGTTGCTACATTTCATGTTGTTTCAAGTGTTCATATTGTAACTACTAATTAGTGATAAATTCAAACCTGTCTGACCTTCATCAGGTCTCCGCCCCCGCCATTATGTGCGCCCCGACACTGGCGCCGCCGCCACTGCCGCCCAAACCGCCGCCGCCGCCGCCGCCGCCGCCGCCACGTCCTGACGACTGGCAGGGGTCGTCCGCCGCGCTGTGTGACCTGATGGCACCGCCCGACTTCGAGGCTCCTCCGCCACCGACAGACGTGGACATGTCGCCGACACAGCCGGCTTTCCCGATATACATGTCCCCGACACTCCCTGCCCGGCCTTCAGACCTGTCGCCGACCCATCCGACCCTGCCGACCCTGCCGCCGCTGCCGCGGACGTCCGGGACGCCTCTGACTCCCCCGACCACCACCGACGAGCCCCCGCGGCTGTCACTGAGCTTCGACGAGCCCGACTGCGGCGACTACAAGATCCTGCAGCCGGGGAAGCTGTGTCGGTTCGCTGATGAGGGCAACTACAAGCTGGTGATGTCGCCCGGGAGGATATGCCGCCGCCTGGCCGCCGCTGGCGACAGGCAGACGGAAACGTGAAGTGATGTGAGTACGTGAACATGTGGAAATGTGAACACGTGAACGTGTGGACGTGTGAACATGTGAGGATGTGAACCTGTGAGGATGTGAACCTGTGAGGATGTGAACCTGTGAGGATGTGAACCTGTGAGCACGCTGCCGCTGGTCAGTGGTCAGAACGTGGAGACCGCTACTGGCCAGAATATGCGGAATGGGTGTGAGTGGCTACATACGCTTTGACCTCGCTGAGCTTCTGAAGAGTCATGGAAGATAATATATGGGAGAGTATGCACCTTGCAGATCACAGCCCAGCTGATGATAATTTATGTTGTTTGAGTATATCGTGTATCCTGTATCGTGCGGCCCGTTTTCAGTACCTGTTTTGTCGTTCCAATGTATGCGATGGTGTATTGTGTCCGAAAGTCCTCATTGTCTCGGATTTATGCGGTGATCTATTGAAGCTGAATGGCATTGGAGAGCTGTTTGGTTGAGTGGAGTGATTTCACACCGAGCTACTAGTCATGTGAAGCAATTCGACGGGGTTGCCGCTGACTAGGTGACCGAGGTCATGTCATGTCGCCCATGGCAGTGACGGTAACAGTTTCACAAGTGGTATGTAGTTTGTTGGTGACAAGCTGGTCTGGTAAGTTATGTGACATGGTTCATGTCACATATGACCTCATATGACATAGAAGATTCTTCATGGCTTCGAGTGGAAGTATATGATAACTTCTCCAAGCGTGTGACTGAAAAACCGAGAGACGAAGGAACGAGGCTGGTCAGGAACACGCGCGGAAAATATTTCCTTCCTTCCACGAGGGAGACATACTGATCTGATATGACCTGTGAAGTGACTGTATTTGCTATAGCGCTCTTTTGCTGCAATGTGTCGTGCCAAACGTACTCCCTTGGTTGCAATACAAAGCTTGTCGTATATCATGCTCGTACATATGCACTCGGATCTATATGAAATATGTATAATGTGATGGTCCAAGCATCGTGAATTACTTTGTGTCGCTTATAATTGAATACAATATGTCCTGTACGTGCTATAGTGTACAGTCTTATTGGCTCACATGGCAGCCAGGGATATTTCAGTCGTTAAAAATTTATTCTGCCTCGCTCCATGAACATTTGGACGGCCTGATAAAGTACCGGCACTGTAAAACTGAACATCAGTTTCTTCAATTATCTCATTTATGTATACAAAGTACATATCAATTACCAACCATCAACGGTCAAATCCTAGCACCTCAGGGCTAGGATTTGACGGCAGTGACTAGCCGGCGCGGCTTGAATCCTTCCATCCCCTCCCCTGACTTCTCAGCCACGCGGTCTGGGCCGGGCTGACCGCCGACTGGCCCGTCCTCCCGCCCTCCGATTTGGGGGGGGGGCGCCCACCATTCAACCCTCCATGGGTGTGGGGGCGCCCTTCATGGGTTTGGGGGCGCCCACCAGGTTTAGGGTCGTCCTCCATGGATTTGGGGGTGCTCTCCATGGGTTTGGGAGCGCCTGCGGTGCCTAGATTGCGCCTTCGGCGCAAAATTAGTGCCCCTGCGACAGGGGCGTGGGAAGTACTTTCAATTTTGAGGGGCGAACTTTTTGGCGGACCTGAGGTAGCAAAGATTATAGCTAAATAAGCGATATATTACTGTGATCGACACCCGTTATACCGCCAGCAAAAATAGACCGCCATATATTGCCAGCCATTCACCCGATATACCTATTGCTATCTATCCCCGATATATCGCCACCCGTTCTGGATGCATGTATGGTCGCTGGATGCCAGCGACTATATATACAAATTGATTTAATTTCGAGCAAATTAAGCATGGAATTGCTGGATAGAAATTATAATGCGTAAAAATGTGAATCATTTAAGGCTGACCTAAGTGTCCCAAAAATATTTGCCTGATCGACCGATTACCAAATCGGTCGACGGTCACACTATGTTTTTGGTTACCAAAATAACCGATTGACACCAGTAGCACGTACACGTTTCACTATTGGCCTACCTTCAGAAACACGCATCGGTAGCTCATCCACCCACAAACCACAGCACCACACTGGCACCTCGAGTATCGGCGCAGTAGCGACTCAGTCAGCTCAAACGGAGCGCTCTTGTCATGGCTCGTCACTGCCCACTCCTGCGCCACATTAGCCACTCCTGCGCCACATTAGCGCGCGCGCCGTGACACGTTACACCGTCACGTTACGGCCGCGTCGCGGTCCAGCAGGCGGACGCGCCGCTACCTCTGCCGGCCTCTCTGCGTTGTTCTGCTCTGAATCCAGCGGCGGAGGCGGCTTCTGGCGTGTGGAGATGTGATCGGCACCAGCACACGGGAGCCGGTCGCCGAGGGAGTGACAGTGAGAGAGGGCAGTGAGAGGGCGGTAATCAGTGCATGGCATGAAGGGAGCGAGTGGGCAAGTGCATTGGCGTGTGAGCTGAGAGTGAGTGGACAGTGAAGGCATCAGGAAATAGACAGGCGGTGAGCAGGAAGGTAACAGAGGTGACCGGAACGGAGTGAGCGGGGTGAAACAACCGAACACATCGCACAGCTGGCTTCACACTGGTGTCATCGTAGTAGTAAAAGGGAAGTCAGATAGTGTTCATTTGTCAGTTATTGCTGTTTACTGTCATTGTTCCGTCTGCGCCATCCGGCTTCCTCCGCCCGGCTTGACCGAATGTTGGACATTTGTCTCCAGCGCCGTGTCGGTCACTGTACTCCGCCGCAGGCCTGGCTGAGCCTCTGCCCAGAGCAGCTGCTTTCTATGTATTTTGACCGTGAGCTGACTGGCGGCGAGCGGCGGGCACCGCCTTTGATTCTGTCCGTTCCTTCTGCTGATCGGTCATTGCCGTTTGCTTNGATTCCTTTCTCCTAAAGATGCATTAGACTTTATAATTGTAAAATATTATGCTGTGAAACAATGTGTGATCCGTTTGAATATAAAATTAATGACAAGTAGCATCATGTGACCTGTGACTATTCACTTGACCCTTTTGAAGCAGCCGATTATAATTATTGTATTACCCTTTTTTGCAGGGTAATATAATCGCAGTAACACGTTTTACCACCGTTCTGCAGGGTCTTATAATCGCAGTAACATTTTTTTACCACCGTTTTGCAGGCATTATAATAATCGCAGTAACACGTTTTACCATCACTCTACAATCTACATGGTATTATAATCGCAGTAACATGTTTTACCACCGCTCTGCAGGGTATTATTGACGCGGCTGTGAACGGCGGCATCAGCAACTTCAAGGAGGCGTTCTTCACCGCCGAGTTCGCCGCTCAGAACTCGGACATGCTACAGCACGTGGCACAGCTGAAGGCGCTGATTCAGGAACAGGTGAGCCTGCAGTCAGTCAGCTTCGGGTGGCCCCAGTACCTACTACCTACCCACGAAGAGAGGGTAAAATGGTGTGAAGTAACATTATACGTGCGAACTTTAAGGTGCTCTGGAGATCGTCAGCCGTCCCTTGCATTACTACCGAAAGGAAAAAGACCTTTGTATTTTAGCTTAAGACTTAGTTATATTTGTAATGCGGCACTTATGATTTGTTTACTGTTGGTTAGTTTACCCAAGCCGTGCTGTCTATATACACGTTCTCTAACCTGTGGAGTAAACTAACGCAACTAGAATGTTCTGCTGACCTAACCTGCTGACCAAACATGTCACATGACCTGCTGACCTGCGGAATGCTGACCTGTCTCTCCGTCCCGTCAGTTGTCGATCCTGGAGCAGGCTCTGGGTCTTCACGGCCAGCTGGCTCCGGCCAGCGTCCAGCCCCTCCACCGTCGGCTACGTCAGTGTCTGCGCGAGCTGCGGCAGGGTGCGGCCGCCTCCTGTCTGTCCGGTGGGGCCGACTCCCCGGCCCCGGGCCGCTTCAGTCGCCAGAGCAGCCACCGGCGCAGCGTCGGCGCCGACTCCAAGGCCAGCATCCTCAGGTACACAGTCGGCACTAGGTTGTGTTCAGCGACACTGACCTCGTGGAGACCGGCGCCGAGGGGGTTTAGAAACTGCTCGCTGCTGGGAAAGGGGGAGTATGGAGCTTGTGATAGAGTACTAAAGTCGAATGAGGCGGTCAGGAATACGAAGCTGTCGAAAATCTTGCAAGCAGTTGAGGTAGAGCAAAACAAAAATGATTCATTTAGCCTCAACAGGATTCTTGTGTCACAAAATGCACGACGTTATCATGAAGCTGATCTGAGGCTTGTGCATCAATTTGGTCCTACCGACGCGTGCACTCCTGCCTAGAACCTGTCCTCTCTGTCTACCCCCTGTCTGTCCCTCCCCACACCTCCTCGCCGCTTACGACCGACGTATGCCCCGCGCCTGCACGCTCGTTCTCCCAAGTAGCCGCTCCCCGGGCCCCGTCCTTCAACGCTGATCCGCCGGAGCCGGAACGAGGACGAGCTCGGTACTTCCGGCCGCCAGCGAAGTGGAGATTCTGGCGCAGCCGAGCTCCGCAAGCCGCAGACCAGCGCGATTCCAGCAGCATGAGTATTCAGCTACCGTCGAGGTAGTAGAGCGGGGACTGGGAAAGAGACGAGGTAGGGAAATGTTGGAGAATGAGGTGAGGAAGAGTCGAGCCGTCGTATCGATAAACTGGGGGTAACTAGTCTGATTGGGTTGACCATTTCTAAAATACGATATCTTACTGCGAACGTTCCTCTCTTCTAATCATTGTATAACAGAATATAAAAATAAAATAACATAAGTAAAAAGAATAAATAGAATTTAGCATTGATTAAGCAAACTGGCGTAGCGGACCAGTATTCAAGACGTACATCATACTTCTCCCCTTATTTTCAGTATTGGACGACCCCCCGGAACGTCCGCCCAGCGCTCCTCGAGCCTCGTCCGACCCAGCGACCCGCTCGACCCGGCGCGTCAAGTCGTCTCACCGTCACGATACCGAATCCTCCGTGCCGCCGTCAGTCCGTTGCAAGTCCGTTCAACGTCAGCATATCTGACCAGCCCCAATGCAGCCCCCGTCAGCCGTCAGTCGTTCTCACGTCACAATACTCTGACCAGCCTCCCGCCGCCGCCCAAACGGTGACACTGGGACGGAAGGGGTGGCATGAAAATCGAAATCTCTCACAACCTCGTAATTGAGACCTGTTTCAGAGTGTTTGGCACCACTGGGCTTCGGCGAGCTGTGAAGTCAATTTCCCGGCCAGAAAGGGTGTGTCTATTGGTTGCTGATTTTTGACAGGAAACGTTACCTGTCGAAATCGGCTCAGGAAATTGTGAGTGTGTAGTGACGTTTCTTTCATCAATTTTTTGAGTGGGATAAAGGCCTTGTGCAATGCTGCATTGGTACTGACACCGAGTTGGTCATTAATGATACCGCCTTCACTTTTTGTTACAAGTGATACGGCCACACAGTCCCCGTCATTACTAGTCGTATCTCAAATGACTGACGTACAGCCGCTTGTCCCATGGACGTTCAACTGTGTAATTCCACTGACGTCTGCCCTGTCCCCACACTGACGTCGCGACTGATGTGTCCCACTGCTAGATAACGACACTCATCGGTCGCTTCTGTTCAGTGACAACAGCGGCGGCCGAGCAACCGTCCCAAGTCTACCGCTGATCTCACCAAAAGGGTACGCCGCTTTCCGATAATATGTGGTGTAGACAGCGCCATCTAGAGTATAGGTTTTTACTTGGGAATTCCACGTAATATAGTTACCTCACCTTTGCGCTCTTATTGCAGTTGCTTTTTATTTGATTGAGCTATCTGAGAACGATTCAATGAACTGTGCTGACTGCGATGTGTGTAGTTACTGAGTATATGATGTGGATTAGATCATTCCAAATGCTGTTCTTAACACTCTGCCGTATTCGAGTTGCAGTTGCTCAGTTTCATTTGACGTTGCAGCAATCAAGTCTTCTGCCGATATATTGTAACACTAATTAGTAGCAGTACAAACCTGTCTGACCGTCATCACGTCTCAGCCCCGCCCAATTATGTGCGCACCCGACGACTGCGCCGCCGCCAACTGCCAGCACCAAACCGAGACCGCCCCGCCGCCGCCACACTCCCTGACGACTTTGCAGGGCGTCCGCCGCGCTGCTGCTGACCTGAGGACCGCCCTGACTTCGAGCTCCCTCCCCACGACCAACGTGGACCCTTTCGCCGACACAGCGGCTTTCGTTCCCGATATAGCATGGTCGCCAACACCCCCCCGCCTTCAGCCACCTATCGCACCCACCGACCCGCCCGGGATCGCGTCCCCGTCTCCGCGAAGCGTCCGCACCTCTGCTCCCCTGGACACCGGCCACACCTCCCGCTGTCACTGAGCTCGACAGCCCGACTGGCGACTAACAAGATCCGCAGGCCGGAAGCCTGTCGGTCGCTGATAGGCAACTACAACTGTGATTCGCCCGGAAGATAACCGCCCGCCTGCAAGCCGGGCAACAGTATACGGAAACGTGAATGGATGGTACTGAGCATGTGAAGACATGGAACAACGTAATCTGTGGAACGTGGCTGAAATGTGAGATGAACCACGTAGGATGGAACCTGCGACGCCACGCTCCAGCTGAGTACAGAGTCAGAAACTGAGACCGCTACTGGCCAGAATATGCGGAATGGGTGTGAGTGGCTACATACGCTTTGACCTCGCTGAGCTTCTGAAGAGTCATGGAAGATAATATATGGGAGAGTATGCACCTTGCAGATCACAGCCCAGCTGATGATAATTTATGTTGTTTGAGTATATCGTGTATCCTGTATCGTGCGGCCCGTTTTCAGTACCTGTTTTGTCGTTCCAATGTATGCGATGGTGTATTGTGTCCGAAAGTCCTCATTGTCTCGGATTTATGCGGTGATCTATTGAAGCTGAATGGCATTGGAGAGCTGTTTGGTTGAGTGGAGTGATTTCACACCGAGCTACTAGTCATGTGAAGCAATTCGACGGGGTTGCCGCTGACTAGGTGACCGAGGTCATGTCATGTCGCCCATGGCAGTGACGGTAACAGTTTCACAAGTGGTATGTAGTTTGTTGGTGACAAGCTGGTCTGGTAAGTTATGTGACATGGTTCATGTCACATATGACCTCATATGACATAGAAGATTCTTCATGGCTTCGAGTGGAAGTATATGATAACTTCTCCAAGCGTGTGACTGAAAAACCGAGAGACGAAGGAACGAGGCTGGTCAGGAACACGCGCGGAAAATATTTCCTTCCTTCCACGAGGGAGACATACTGATCTGATATGACCTGTGAAGTGACTGTATTTGCTATAGCGCTCTTTTGCTGCAATGTGTCGTGCCAAACGTACTCCCTTGGTTGCAATACAAAGCTTGTCGTATATCATGCTCGTACATATGCACTCGGATCTATATGAAATATGTATAATGTGATGGTCCAAGCATCGTGAATTACTTTGTGTCGCTTATAATTGAATACAATATGTCCTGTACGTGCTATAGTGTACAGTCTTATTGGCTCACATGGCAGCCAGGGATATTTCAGTCGTTAAAAATTTATTCTGCCTCGCTCCATGAACATTTGGACGGCCTGATAAAGTACCGGCACTGTAAAACTGAACATCAGTTTCTTCAATTATCTCATTTATGTATACAAAGTACATATCAATTACCAACCATCAACGGTCAAATCCTAGCACCTCAGGGCTAGGATTTGACGGCAGTGACTAGCCGGCGCGGCTTGAATCCTTCCATCCCCTCCCCTGACTTCTCAGCCACGCGGTCTGGGCCGGGCTGACCGCCGACTGGCCCGTCCTCCCGCCCTCCGATTTGGGGGGGGGGCGCCCACCATTCAACCCTCCATGGGTGTGGGGGCGCCCTTCATGGGTTTGGGGGCGCCCACCAGGTTTAGGGTCGTCCTCCATGGATTTGGGGGTGCTCTCCATGGGTTTGGGAGCGCCTGCGGTGCCTAGATTGCGCCTTCGGCGCAAAATTAGTGCCCCTGCGACAGGGGCGTGGGAAGTACTTTCAATTTTGAGGGGCGAACTTTTTGGCGGACCTGAGGTAGCAAAGATTATAGCTAAATAAGCGATATATTACTGTGATCGACACCCGTTATACCGCCAGCAAAAATAGACCGCCATATATTGCCAGCCATTCACCCGATATACCTATTGCTATCTATCCCCGATATATCGCCACCCGTTCTGGATGCATGTATGGTCGCTGGATGCCAGCGACTATATATACAAATTGATTTAATTTCGAGCAAATTAAGCATGGAATTGCTGGATAGAAATTATAATGCGTAAAAATGTGAATCATTTAAGGCTGACCTAAGTGTCCCAAAAATATTTGCCTGATCGACCGATTACCAAATCGGTCGACGGTCACACTATGTTTTTGGTTACCAAAATAACCGATTGACACCAGTAGCACGTACACGTTTCACTATTGGCCTACCTTCAGAAACACGCATCGGTAGCTCATCCACCCACAAACCACAGCACCACACTGGCACCTCGAGTATCGGCGCAGTAGCGACTCAGTCAGCTCAAACGGAGCGCTCTTGTCATGGCTCGTCACTGCCCACTCCTGCGCCACATTAGCCACTCCTGCGCCACATTAGCGCGCGCGCCGTGACACGTTACACCGTCACGTTACGGCCGCGTCGCGGTCCAGCAGGCGGACGCGCCGCTACCTCTGCCGGCCTCTCTGCGTTGTTCTGCTCTGAATCCAGCGGCGGAGGCGGCTTCTGGCGTGTGGAGATGTGATCGGCACCAGCACACGGGAGCCGGTCGCCGAGGGAGTGACAGTGAGAGAGGGCAGTGAGAGGGCGGTAAGAGGTCAGTGAGTTGGCAGTGAGAGGGCAGCGAGTGGGCAGTGAGTGGGCGTGTGAGCTGAAGTGAGTGGATCAGGAAGTGGATCAGGAAATAGACAGGAGGTGAGCAGGAGGTGAACAGGAGGTGACCGTGAACTGGAGGTGAGCAGGGGTGAACACACCGAACACATCGCAAGCTGGCTTGCAGCAGCTGGTGTTCAGGTAGTAGGTTAAAAGGTGAAGTCAGATAGCGTGTTGAACATTTGTCATGGGTTATTTGCTGTTATACTTGTCATGGCCGCTGCGCCATCCGGCCGTCTGTCCGGCCGGCTGACCGAATGTTGACCTTTGTCTCAGCGCCGGTCGGTCACGTGACTTCCGCCGCAGGCTGGCTGAGCCGCTCGCCCAGAGCAGCTGACTTTCTATGTATTCTATGACCGTGAGCTGACTGGGGCGCGAGGCTGGGCGGGCACGCCTTTGGTATTCTGTCGTTCCTTTGCTGATCGGTCATGTCGCCGTTTGCTTTCTTTTGCCATTTTTAACTAGTATAAATCCGCATTGAGTTATTTTGTGGTGTTATTACCGGGAGTCCCAATGGGGGAACGGAATACACATGATATAAATATATAATATATGTAAAAATATATATATAATATATATATAAATATATATATATATATATATATATATATATATATATTTAACAGGATCCAGAAGGAATTGGACTGATATAATGCATATCCTTGGAAAAGAAAAAATACATATTTTTCCATGGACATATAATGGGGAGGTCACGATATTGACCCGACGTTAGGTCACCGATATACAAAATCCGAGATGAAATAATTGTAAGCACCTACCTACCTATGACCTTATGGATTCCTGTAAGTTTGAATGAATTGAATCCGATCGGTTAAAAACTGCGGCCGCATTTTTTTTTAAGTGGGGTCACGTGACCTTGTCTGGTGACCTGACCTAATATGACTTAATGTCTGAAATTTAACACAATGTTTGTTATTGATGTCTAAACCCCTGTTCCAAAAACAGCGGCGCTGAGTGCTGCCGTTTTTCCGCTTTTCTCGACAAAGCGTATGGGGGGGGGGGGCGTCCTTCCCCGGCACGGCGCGGGTGTACATGCATGTGAACTTCCAGCCTCGCGACGCGCGCAGTTGGGGACCAGGTGGAAATGGAAACTGGGAAGCGGATCCACTTGGTCCGCCGACGCAAGCACGCGTGCTGCGGTTTTGTGTAGAAGGGGCTGGAGTCGTAGTCTAGTCGGCAGGTGTGAAAGCTACAACTATGAAGGTACCTACCTAATAACATGGGCATAATGCACTTCTTCAAAATAAAAGTAAGCAGGCAGTATGCAGTATAAATCGAAACGGCTATAGTGGTTATGGCATTTGAACATCCGCTTGAAGAATTGGCATCTATGTGGTGTTTGACAGGTGACTCACAGTTTCGTCTATACATATTTTGTGTGACCTCTCCAGGAACGTAGGTAAGGGGACGGGGGCCATACCCCTACCATGAGCAAACCATTTAAGGTACACTAGATCAAATGCAAATATGCTGGATGTTCCGAGTTCCGAACCCCCCCCCGCCCTCGCCACCTCTCCGTCCACAACATTAATGACTGAGGAGCAAAATTATATTCTACCACTGGTGTGCCCCTACCCCCTGATACAAATCTTGGTTACGTGCCTGGACCTGTCCCCCCCCCTATTCAAAATTGGTGGCGCCGCCCTGGAATCATCTCTTTACCATTTCCCAGTCCACACAGAGCATCCAGTCACAGGACTTACTTTGCAGCCGATGCCCGAATCCTCCTTATTTCACAACCTGAGCGAGCCAGCCATGGGGTCACAGCAAAGTAGATACCCATCATTTCGCCCCAGGCGTCTCGGGTAACAACATACTTGCAGCACCCGTCAGCTGTTTTCCTCGCCTCTATCGTAATGTCTGGTCTTTTTCCTCTCCAATTGGGATCAGAGGTTCCCTCGGGACTTTGTCGACTGTGTAGGGATCCGTACGAAAGTACGTCTGAAAGCCCTCTGGCTGTGGGTCTACCTCCCTCATCTCCCGCACCAGGGTTTTATTGACAACCACAACTACATGCGAGGCTCAGTCAGTGTGGGGCGGCCTGAAATGACATCACATCACACCATAGGCGTAGGAGCCGGGGTGTCAGTGGGGCTACTGCCCCCCCCAACATTTTCGGATTTTAACATAACGCCTATGGACGTTGCATGGAAAGAATCGACTTCAAAATGCCTTTGCCCTCCCAACTTTAAATGAGTTCCTACGCCACTGCATCACACCATCCTTCTAGAAACACGTCACACAGGTGCGTCGTGACGGCGTCACGAGTCTAAATGTCGGACTGATGGTCCCATGGTGCGCCACTTCTGTCTAAATGGGACAGAGAACAGGGTCGTTTCGCGAAGTATGCAGCCAATTAAGGGACGCGCATCACACGCTTTGTATGTACAAACTTAGCTGAATGACGCGCCCAAACGTTTTTTGTTCTCCAGAAATACTATTCCGCACTACACGCTTCATTGGCAAATGCTGCACCGCACCAGGGCCGTCGACAGCAGAACAAAACTGCTCCGACTTTTTGCTCGGTGGGGGGCGGCACCTAGCAGGGGGCGGCATAGGGTGATGATATTGTTTTCGAAGTTGGAAATTTGCACTGGGACACCCCCCCCCCAAAAAAAAATGTTACTGACAAAAACATCACCTGTATTTGTCTGATAAAAATAGTAATATTTAGAGGTAGCGCAATGGCTTCACAGACACACAGTCCTTCCATTAGCCCGCCTTGACTGGAGGGGGGGGGGAGTTAACGACCCCTGATTAAAGGACATAGTTCACCTTCAACATGGGGTTTGAAACTGAGATGCAGTTTGTAGCCCGTGTTGAAAAAACCCTAGCTTTTCAAGGTTCCTGACTGAAAAGCTCTTCAAGCGAATTATATTTTCACTTTTTTGTCGAAGAAATGTGGGCCATAAACAAGATGTCCAAGAATGTATCCATAGGAGGCTATACAGTAATCTTACGCGACTACCTCTCGGAATCTGATTGGGCTGAGCCATTTGAATTCTTACGTTTGACGTTGAGAGTCGCTATATAGTTTTTGATCAAATCAATGATGTACGTCCTTCTGTCCTGAATCGATGCGCTGTATGGCTCATTTTTGACAATAATGAAAAGAGTTGTATTTCCAAAAATATAATCAAATCGTGTTTGTAAAAAAACAATCCAAGGTGAAACTATTTTCCTTTTAATTTTCGTAAAACTCAAACAACCAATAGCGGCTATCGGTGTGAAATTTGGTGTATCTCTTCTACACATCCGATTTGACGTCTTGGTGAAACTATAAAGCAATTTATTTCGTTCAATTTTAGTTTATCGCCGAATTTAGTGACGTCACTACTTTCACACGCAGCATCAGCAAAACTTTAACCCGCGCGTCGTAGGGGGGGAGGTGATTTTTACCTTCTCACTGAGTTTTCTCAATAGCTTGAAAGTTAGGTTAGGTTTTTTAGGCATTTTAGAGGGCCGATGCCCGCGTCATATCGTTTGCGTCGCCTTTTTCGGACCTCGGCAGGCTAGCTAGCTTAACATGTAGCCAGCTTGAAAATGAATCTTCGCCTTACAGGCCCCCTGATGTTTTCTAAAATCACTTTTTACTCATGCGGTGCATCTTGCTGAAATTTCATTGACTGAGTTGACAACCATTATACGTATGCTGGCAAAATTTCACTGAATTCGGTTCAGTCATTAGAGAGATAATGACGTTTTTGTGACGATTATTGACGATCGATTATAGTTGATGGAAAAACGGCAAATATTTTTAAAATCGTAGAAAATAGAGTTTTGCAGCGAATTGCTGACAGAAAATATCAAAAACATTTAAATTAGGAAAGGCCACTCTGATTTCCGACATTCTGGGGTTTTTTCCTACTCTCAAAAACTTAAAGAAATGTGAAAACATCACTACAAAAAAAATGTCAAGAAACTTAAACAAGTCAAATATATGCGATGAGAACTACATATTGGCAACACCTATAACCCAATTCAAAGCAACGACGTTGCAAATGACTATTTTTGATAGATATGGCTCCTAAGAGTGTACAGGAACTCATGGTGTCATTTTTTCATCACTTTTTGGGACTTATTTTGACCAGATACGAACAAATAAATACATTTTCTGTATTTCTGAGACAAAACTGGTCTTGGACCATGCTTTTTAATTTACATTTATCAATGTCTAATTTGGAGTTTTTCTGAAGAAGAAAAACCGCTGTTCTTGACGTGATCGAGTCGAGGTCATTCACCCAATGCACCTGAAACCTAAAAATTCTATAATCCTTTCCAGATCCTAAACAATGACAAGAAACATGCTGGTTCTTAACCGCGTTTGGCTCTATGATGCATGGTTTGGACAGTTAAACAGAGGGATCCTGTTAAGCATCCCTCCCCCGTAGTAGAAAGTGAAAACGGTAAGGCGAGGGTTAATATTTTATGAAAGCGGCCCTGGGGCGCAGGATTACGTCAGGAGAGACACTTAATGAAATGAATTTTTCCATTTTCCATAATTCTGTATAAGCGATTGCGAAACTTGTGTGATGCCGCGAAAGCGGCGCGAAATGTTTTCCAGTTATTGTATTGTAAAATAGCTTGGATTTTGAACTGCTTCAAAGCCTATTTTAACGATAAATTTATATTTTTCCTCAAGACCAGACTCACCATGTTAATACCAAATAGTACCAAATCAGTTCCGTATTGAATAACTGTAGGTAATTCACTGATTTTTTTGTTGGGGGGAACAAAATATATGTTGGCTAAACTCTTTAATAGCTTTGGGGGAATGGCCGGATTGCCCCCCCCCTCAGTTCATTTTACAATTTGTTAGTTGAAATTGTTCATATAGGTTCTCCACAATATTTTCCTATTTAAATAATCTCTGAAACTTTATTTTTGTGAATGCAATTTGTCCCCAAAATTCCGTGTAATGTTTATTTTGGGTATAAACCCAACATTTTCAACAAATCTGAGACAACCCTCTTCAGTTTTCCTTGTTTATTTTGCTATATTTTGACGTTTTTGTATTTCTATTCCTCAAAAATATGGCCATTTGTACGGTTATGTTAAGACATTTAACTGATTTCGTTGTACAATTCGTGATTAGTTACGTCAATACATTGTCTAATAACGAACACAATTTCTGGGACGAAATTGCTTCATTGTTTTCAAAGACGCTAATCGATGTAGAAAGGTAACCCGAAGTTCACGTTGCACTCCAACCCCGCAAGTACCTATTGGTTGTTGAGTTATTACGAAAATTCATCAGGGGGCAACCCCCACCCCAGTCAATGGCCGGCTAATGAAGGGACCCTGTAATATTTGAAGCCAATGCGCTACATCTATATATTAATATTTTCCCAATAATATTGATGGTGATGTTTTTGTTAGTAACATCACAATTTGCGGGGCGTCCCAAATACAAATTCCAAAATTCGAGAAAATAAATCAATTGTCACTCTTGGGGCGGCACCTGAGCTGAAAGGGCCGACAACTTTGGCTGAAAGGGGCGGCACCCTGGCTTGAAGGGGCTGGACCTTTCTGAATGGGCGGCATCTTTCTGAAGGCGCGGCCCACTTTTCTGAAGGGGCGGCACCTTTTTGAAGGGCGGTACCTTTCTGGAGCGGCGGCACTTTTCTGAAGGGGCGACACCTTTCTGAATGGGTGACACCTTTCTGAATGGGTGGCACCTTTCTGAATGGGTGGCACCTTTCTGAATGGGTGGCACCTTTCTGAAGGGGCGGCATCTTTCTGAAGGGGCGGCACCTTTTTGAAAGGGCGGCACTTTTCTGAAGGGGCGGCAACTTTCTGAAGGGGCGGCACCTTTCTGAAGGGGTGGCACCTTTCTGAAGGGGCGGCACCTTTCTGAAGGGGCGACACCTTTCTGAAGGGGCGGCACCCTTCTGAAGGAGCGGCACCCTTTTGAAGGGGCGGCACCCTTTTGAGGGGGCGGCACCTGGCTGAAGGGGCGGCCCCCTATTTGAGGGGCGCGGATATTTTTAAGGGCGTACACCCTGGCTGAAGGGCGGCGTATTTCTGAAGGGCGGGCACCTGGATGAAGAGGCGGCTTTCTTTCAGAATGGTGACACCAGCTGAAGAGGCAGCATCTTACGAGGGGCGGCATCCGGTCTGGGGGGCGCATTATTTTTTAGGGAACAACACCTGGCGTGGGGGAAGGGCGGCATCATTTCTGACGGGGGCGGCACCTGGCTGATAAGGCACACCTGGCTAAACAGGCGGCATCTTTTGAGGGACAGCACCTGACTTGGATGGCGTCCGGTCAGTGGCGGTACCTGATTAAGGGACGGCACCTTGTCGAGGGCGGCACCTAGGCGGGGGCGGCACATTGGGACGTCCAAAAAAGTACTCCGACCGACTAGTCGGAATGGTCTGTTAGGTGTCGACGCCCCTGCACCGCACTACATCATTATCGGGAATGCTGCACCGCACTACATCATTATCGGGAATGCTGCACCGCACTACACCATTATCGGGAATGCTGCACCGCACTACATCTTTATCGGGAATGCTGCACTGCACTACATCTTTATCGGGAATGCATCACCGCACTACATCTTTATCTGGAATGTTGTTCCGCACTACACATTTATTCTGCAATGCTGTACGTATATCGCAATACGCGCTGCACGCCATTTTTCAGTTTGATCCGGATTGATCGAGCACTGACCTATCTATATACGAGACAGCGGCCCCCCGACTGGTAGGAGTCAACGCATCAGATTACTTGTAATTTCTGACTCCCGCTGTTTATCAGGCAGCAGGCTGGATCGTGCTGTGAAGGTCAATCGAATCATGGCGTAATTATTGATCAGGATATATGATATTGATATACCTTTCACGTTTAATTGGACCAGCCTAGGCTCCGGTTGCCATAATGCAAGTCATCTACACTACGCGTTATGAAGCCAGCGTGCGCCGCAATAATGGCCTGTGATAGAAGGCGTGGTGAAGGACAAAGGAACAGTAGCATAGGAGCAAAGGAACATATTGTAGACCCTATGATCACGATGCCTAATACTGCCTGTCCTTACTGCTTAGTGGTCGCTTTCCTCTCCCAACAATCATGGGATGCTATGTTACTATGAATTTCTGCTCACAATATGGAAGGGCTTAACACTTATATATATATATATATATTATATATAATATTATATATATATATTATATATATATATATATATATATATGTACGTGAGAACAATTGCGTATTCAAAGAGGACTCGCTTGAGCTTTGCGCTCGCTCATAATCATACCGTGCGACTTGGGAGATATTTATTCTTCTGTGTTTTCCTCCGAAACGGCTAGAACATTATCAAGCGTTGGTTCTTTCTTTCAACCTGAGCCCGATCAGTTACCTGACTTTGCATTGTGTTGAAAATCGACCCCAATAATAAAAAACGGTCCATAAAGAGCTACCGAAAATTCCATAATTGTACGTTCTCATGAAATCATTACCTTTTATGAACGAGACACTACCTACTTCGAATATGATTACCTATGTTTGCCCGGTCCATGCATCATAATCTCCAACAATGAAAATGTGACTCAATGTTTGTATCACTAGTTTTCCTTATGTCTGGGGAGAGCCGACAGTCCGTCCCACCGCTGCCTCGTTCTGTCGCCACTGACCGACATTGCAATCAGGAGCAAATTGAGACTGGAACGTAATTTGTCCCTGCCGAGGTCAAGAAGACCGAATGCTATCCAAATAATTTGGTGATGGACTGCTGGAAATAAATGTTGTTCCCGTGCCTGTTCTCCTGCCCGTGCCCGTTCCCGTTCCCATACCCGTGTTCGTTATCCCGTGTCGTTCCCGTTCCGTTCCCGTTCCCGTTTACGTGCTTCTTCCTGTTCCCGTGCTCGTTCCCGTTTACGTGCTTCTTCCTGTTCCCGTGCCCGTTCCCGTGCCCGTTCCCGTGCCCGTTCCCGTGCCCGTGCCCGTCCCCGTGCCCGTCCCGTGCCCTTCCCGTGCCCGTCCCGCTCCCGTCCTGTTGCCCGTCCCGTGCCCGTTCTGTGCCCGTCCCGTGCCCGTCCCGTGCCCGTCCCGTTCCGTTCCCGTCCGTGCCCGTTCCCGTATCGCGCGTGCCGCGTTCCGGCGTGGCCACGTTCCCGTGCCCGTTCCCGTGCCCGTTCCCGTGCCCGTTCCCGTGCCCGTTCTCGTGCCCATTCTCGTTCCCGCGTCCGTTTCCGTGGCAATTTCCGTGATCGTTCTCCTTTCCATGCCCGCACCTGTGCTCGTGTCCGTTTCCGTGCCCGTGCTCCTTCTCGTTCCTGTTCCTGTATCCATTAACTATTTCCATTTCCCCTGCTCCTTCCTGTACCCCGTTCCCGTTCCCGTTAAGAATTGTTATGATTCCAGACCCCTAGTAGCATACATGACGTTCACGACGTCGTGACAACGTTTTCACGGCATTATTACGTTCGTATGAACGTTGTTATGACGTTGTGACAACGTTTGTGCTACAAGGGGCGATTCCGAACACGAATCGACAATCGTCGTCAGCGCGACATTTTTGCTGTTTTTGACTGTGGATAACAGGACTTTCACTGCTTTTACTGCAAAGGATATTTTTACGAAAATTGTTACCTTTCCCCGAAAAATGGTTAACTTTCACAGTTTTCTCCTAAGATTTCACGTTCAGTGCAGTGTTTTTCACGTTTAGTGCAGGGAACGCGCGGGGGGAGGGGGCATGCTTGCATTAAATGCCCTCAGATTCCTGCGGGAGGGGTGATTTTTTTCCTGATGCCCCCTCTCTGGATCTGCCAGTGGGGCCACAATGCACAATTCAAATTCGAAATTCCAAGAACCTTCTATAGACAATCCATAAGATAACAGAGAATACTATACAGGGATATTTTTTACTTGTTAAAAAGTAATAGGCCCTAGCCAACACTTAAATTAAGCTAACCATGTTGTATGATGTTTATTTGATGCAACCGTTCTGGACATTTCCATTCCATGCACACACTTAGTGTACAGCCTTTCCATCATTTCTTTGCCGAGTGTTCGAAGTTGACCTCCATGCTTCTTGTATGCGCGCATCTTCAGGTGTCCTGGAGGACCTTCCTTGGTTAGAACGCTCAAGGACTTCCCTTGGTCAAGACGCCCTCGAAGGCGCTTACCACCCTTTTCAAGGTCAGCCAGGGTTTTCAGGTTTGGTCTTCGTTAACTCTTGGCATGGCTAAACCCACACACCAGTAATCCAACCTGGACAAGTCCTGGCTATTTCTCCGGTTCAGGCGCGCGGGTCAGCCTGCTTTAATCCTCGTCCTTCAAAATGCCTCCATCAGCCAATCTCTGGCTTTTCAATGTGTTCGCGTACCTATCTGCTGAAATCATAGTCTCGTTGAAAAGCGAACCCTTAAGGCCAAAGGAAACCGTTTCAGCATGGCCAAGTACATCTGCCCTGTAACTGAACGTGCTACAAAATCGAACCAATGGATGATCGCCTTGATCTCAGACCACCGGCTGCCCGTGCCCAGCACCACGCTTCTCTCAGGAAGGCTGCCTTGGGAAACGGAGGGCAAACCTATCTCATTATTCTTTTAAAAGCCATGTATTGAGCCAAATTCTTTGGAGATACCCTGAACCTTCTGAAGTTTCTCTCTCCTTCAGTTTTATTATATTTCCTACATGCGCTCGTTCCCAAGGATGACTCAATTGTTTAATCTTTAAATAAATACATAAAGGGCCATTTTGCCCATTTTTGGGGGTCATTTTCACTCCACAGTGGGACACTTCCATCGCTAAAACTGAACCAATAGATGACAGAAAGAAATGTCCCGTATTGATTAATCCACGTCAATTTGCGTTTTTTTGCACGCATTTTTGACATTTACGGTTCCGCCAGGAGCAAAAACTTTTTAACAAGTTAAAAAAATAACCATGTTAGGATAACAGTAGTCTACTGTTATCAATTTACAATACTTATAAAACCAGCTGTGCATGATCAGTAAAATCAAACTTTTTCCTGCTATCTTTGAAATTTAACACACAAACGGTACCGTCGGCCGAGTGGATACAAACATAATTCTGGAGCGCACTTCGGCCCAAGGGGGTGGGCATGGCTCCCTCTTACATACGCCACTGGCCATAGGCCTAATGTTCAAATTTGAAATCGTTGGCCCCCCCCCCCATTATAAATAAATCGACACCGGTGATCGTTCGTCAACTTTTAATATAATTGATACCATCCTACCTCTCCACTTGGGGATGTCAAATTTTGCTCGCGCAGCTCGGCACAAATGGCGCTCAGCCATGACCGAGTGACGACGTTGATGGATGACGTCACGCGCACACGGAGGGGCGGATGGAGAGGATAGCTTATAAGTAATTAGGTAGTGGTAAGCTACTGCATACAACTGAGACAATAAAATATCACAAGCGCGCCATTATATGAGGCATACATTAATCACAAGTGAAGTCGTTATATTTAATTTCCTAGGACCTGATCGCTCTGTCAAAAGCGCAAGCGCAAGCTTCCATAGAGCCCATGCTTAAGAAAACTGATGGCAGGGCCGTGCTACCATATGCTTACCATTAGGTGCTATGGGGCTTGCGCTTGCGCTTTTGACATAGCGATCAGGGCCCTAGATTCAACTTGAATACTGTTTATCTGAAATCTTTGTTCCTCAATCATTGAGCCGTATTAACTAGTACATCGGATCAAAACAGTATGGCCAGTATGGGGGTCGAACCCATGACATTCGCGTTATTAGCAGACGCTCTAACCAATCTGAGCTAAACCGGCCGATGTGAACCGAGAATCTCCGCCACAGGTTTCAAATGGGGGGGGGGGGCGTGGATTCATGAGCTCAACGAGATAATCTAGAGCTGAGCACTCGAGCATGGGCGCAGCTGAGCAAACCTTCAGAAGGGGGAGGCAAGCCAGTCATGGTGTCCCTCCAAAAAATTAGCTACCCCTGAATATGGAAAAATACGGATTTTGGCCACTTTATTTTAAGTGCCCCTTTCCTAGTGTTGAAGGGGCCAAACAAAGCGGATAAAAGGGCACGTTGCAAGAATGGAGAACAGGCACGTAGCCAGGATTTTTATTAAGGGGGGGGGGGCACGTCGGAAAAATTTCTTCTCAGCCATATTCTGCTGACCGGGAGGAGGGAGGGGGGAAGGATAGGGGTCGGGTTCATCGGATTAATCCCATTCTGATCTAGTGCGAACTGATTTTGCTCAGGGGGCATGGGCCCCGTGCCCCCCCTTGGCTTCGTTGCTGATGGAGAATGCAGAAAAAAGAGGTTATGAAATGGGCTGTATAAATCAGACATTGTGCCTGGATCCGTGGATCCAGTGGATCTCTGAATCTTTGTGTCCTGTGTCCCGGTATCCACATGAGACACCAGGTCCACACCATGAGACACCAGGTACACAATAAGCCGAGGGATCCACCAAGATCCAAGATCCTAATATATTGTATGCCTAGGGATCCACTAGGGTCCCAGATCCAAGTTCGGGATCTAGGCACACTGGTGAGTACCTTCTTGCTAATTTTATCATATTGGAAAATTAATTACAATATCTATGTTTGCTAATAGGTACAACTTACAAGGTAATTTGCAGGTATACGTTACCTACAATAGTACAGACGCCAAATAGAGACCACTAATTTTGATGTCAGTCACTACATCATGTGTTTCAAGATCAAAGACTCGTTTTGTAATTTAAGATCCACTGAGATTCAAGATCCTGAAGTATTTTACGCTGTGGGATCCAGAAGGATCCCAGACCCTCATGCATTTTATGTTGAGGGATTCACTGGGATCCAAGATTCTTCTGCATTTTATACTGAGGGATCCATTGGAATCCCAGATCCAACTTCAAGATCCAGGTACAAGTCTGCTATATATATATATATATATATACATATATATCGACTTTTATAAGCTTGAGATAGCAAGCTGGCAAATCAACTTTAGAACCAGCATGACACCAATTTGGAATCAGCTTCACCAACTTCAAATTATTTATTTATTTATTTATTTATTTATTTATTTATTTATTGTACATCTTGGGAGCATCCACAGCCGACTGTGGCTATAAGCTTCCCGCCGTCCAGCTTTATGGACTATGTGGAGAAACACGGGTCATAACATGAACACGACACGCAAAAAACATTAACACACAAGTTCAACCGGCGGTGGCAATGCACAGGTGCACATCATCGCTGCATGAGGTTGGCGTTTAGCGACGAATTTTAAAAATGGCTGGTCGTCACCTTGAGTTCGATGGGTCAGCCTATTTATACTGCCATGGCTGCACGGTAGCAACCTTCGCTTCCCTGCTTCCCTGTGCGAAATGCTGGGTACTTAGGGTTGCTGTCCCTGCCTAGTAATCGCTCTCGCATTTCTTCGTTGCGATGAACATCCTGCAATGGCGGTAGGCTCCTATGTACAAATAACCTTGTGCAGAAGCAGCCAGCGTATCATAGGAATGACAGATCCGTGGCGACAGCCACCCCAGTGTCTCTCGCACATCCGCCACATGGTCATATTTGCGACGGCCAGAAATTACTCGAGCACCAAAGTTAATGATCTTTTGGGCTCAAAGACCTGGAACTCTGAAATTAATTGCGTCGCGGAAGCGGCTTGATTTTTTTTTTTTGGTCCTCTACCCTGGATATGCGTTTTTCATCAATAAGGTACGTCGCATTGCGTACGGTGCAGATTTATAAAAATATTGCATTGTGTGTCTACTTTAAAAGTCTATAAAAGTGGGACTAACAAAAGTGATAAAGTGAACTATTTTGCACAATAATATAGGAAATTAGCAATATAACACATAAATGCTGTTCGAAAAGTCGGCACGACTTGCTTAAAATATTACACATAAAATATAATTTGTTGTTAAATTTGGAGTTGTAGCTTGTATTCCCTGGACAACTGCAAATGTGAAAAAGTGCTGTAGCATATCACCCGTCGCCACATATAATACTCATGGAAAGGTCAAAATGCCTGGGGGCATGGAGCATTGAAGCATGTCTGAACGGAAGACATTGTTCAGATGTATCCCTGTAATTATAAACGGAATGGAAAAAATGAATTGAGGAAATATGATGAGCAGTGATTGAACGGAGTGGAGACAAGAAGGAAACTTTGTCCCGTTCTGGATCACTCGTGACTCTTAACAGAGTTTTGAGCCCAAGTCCCGTAAAGACTAAGTAGGTAATAAGGTACCTATGCCTGTTTTCCCCAATATCAGCTATCGATGTTTCAGCATTTTTAACATTTCAAAGACCTTTCAAGTTGGCGAAACGACCTCGGTATCCCTATTCCCATCTTCCCTGTCAGACAGTCTCCCCATGAGCGGCATTCACCATCACCATGGCAAGCAGTAGCCCACCCCTGGCTCCTGTCCCATCTGGCAAGGCACACCCAGCGGCCAGCCACGGCCCCTCCGTGGCGATATGCTGTATCGTCTACGGTGCGCCAGATCTGCCTGATCTGCCAATGACTGATGAGACCACTGAGTCGGACAGCCAGCCACGCGGCCATCGTAGCGAACCAGCTGACTGACGACGCAGATCACTATCAGCCGACGCCGTGAGGCAGCGTCAAGGTCAGGTCAAGGTCACGGTGTGAGTACGGAGACCAGCTGACGGTATGTAGCGAACAAACGCAGCTGCTGACGAAACTATTCCCGTGATAAGTGAATTGATAATTGAGAGAGCTGATGGCTTTTATTCATATGGATTACTGAATGGTACCGGATGATGTGATGAAACAATGCATTGGTTAATGGTTTATAGTTTATACATAAGTTTACTCAAACACAGTCGTTTGGCCGTTGTGCCAACATTTCTCCGTTGTTTACTCAGACCGTCAAAAGTGAGGTTATGAACTTGGCTAGTTAAATGGTGGGAACTCGTGGGCTACATCTGCAGAAATATTCCCAATCATATTGGCGATATGAGTACCTCCGTTAAGTCTAACTATAAAAATTGCCTTTAGCACTGAGAAATGAATAATGCGATATAATTAATAATTCGGTCCTGTCAGCTAATATTAAGTGCGTCTCGCATATCCGCTTGGCTGTGAAATGCAAATGTATATTCCAAAGTTATCTAAGGTGTATTGGCTTTTAATTGGGCCCGAGCACACAGGTTGATTCGCCTTGATGAGTTGACACCCTCCATTACATCAAATTGGATCTGGCTGGCATCTACTATCTACTGTAAAAATAGACTTGTACTGATTTATACAACCCACTGTCCGCACAGTGGATCCCGTGGATGGCCACCAATAAATCAATCCGCCAATCAATCCGATTGACTGTCGCTGGCGGTTATCGAGTCTGACCCAAAATCAGCGCTGATTGGACGGACCGTTTGACAGGCGACCAATGAGGACGGTACGTGGGCAGAACAGCGAACAGGGCCGAGACGGGCTGAGTCTGACGCCATGCACACAGTATAATAGGGCGCTGAGAAGAACAGAATATACATACATGCAGGTCAGACAGCTGTTCTGGTAAGCCTTCCATGAAACCGGTTCTGTATTGGTAGGATGCAATTATCACATCGCATGCATCGCTGAACCTATATCAGAAAGAAAGAGATATGTTAAAAATATACATCACTGTTTTAGCAAATTTGTTTTACAAGCAGCAAATACGACTTTTCCATGGAGCAGATATAATTCATAAGCGAAACACTGTAAACAATGTAAACTCGAACGAGTGAGAAACAAAAATAGGTACCATCGTGAAAACAGGGACGGAGGAACATCACGAAAAGTGGGGGCCAGTGCAACTTTGATCTCGTTTTGAGAGAAACTCATCCCCCATGGAAGATTATTTGCAGATTTGGCCTCTTCTCTTCTTGGCGAACCCTTTGCCATTACACGCTTTTCTCACCAAGCAAAATACAATATTTTAGCAAACATTTCGAAAAGTGAGGGTGCCATGCCACCCCCTCCCCCCGGCCCCCTGTTTCTGCGCCAATGCGTGACAAGACGTGTGGAAAAGGAGATAGGTAATGCTGCTCACAGCTTTCGAATCACCTCAGTTCTATTGCAGCTCACCACTAACCAACTCGCAATCTTGCGGGTGGTCTTCTTTTATCGCCCTGGTTTTCTCCGCGCATCACGGATGCTCAGCCAGAGCGAAAGTTCGCTCGACAGGAACGTTCCAACCACGGCGGTCACAGGTCGTGATCTGTTCGACACTTTTTCTTCCATTGCCGGCCCCCATGGCGGCAGCTCTCCAACTCGACGATTGGCGGGGACGGCAGGTTAGGCAAGGTGCGCGAGGTGGTGAGGGTTACCTCTTGGTTGCCATTTCTGTCCACATGGGGGTAAGGGATTGCGGAGGTCCAAAAATCTTTTCCACGACGGGACAAGATTGATCAACATTTTGTTGGCCCGAGAAGTTGTTTTTCGCAATTTAAGAGATGCGGTGCACGCTGGTCGGCGGAGAATCTCTCTGTTCTGCCAAACCAAAGATCTCTTTCAACAAGTGTTGTCAGTTTTCACGCCGACACAGAAGACGGTGGAGATTCACGGTCTTGAGGCTAGCCCAAGATACGCCTCGGCTCGTCTTACAGTGAACATCATGGCTATGGCAGATGGAAGGAGTGACGTTGGAACCTCACCGAGATCGTGTTGCATGGTCTGCTGTTTTCGCAAGCAGGCCTGCGCTGCTTGTGTTCAGTGATTAGTGTGACGCGGTCTCACTGGGTATCCTTGCGGACTTTTTTAGTCGGTAATTCGTGACGCGAACACTAATCTTCAGAACTTTGGTTGGGCTGCAATGAACGTTTCGTAAGCAAAACGCATTAGAGCCACCTGAATGACAGGCCGTGGCTCGCCCGTCGTATTGCATAAGACAGAGACGAGCAAGACCAGCCGACTACCGGCTATCGTGACTGTAACGTCGATCTTGTGTATACTTGTCCGTGCAGTGGTATCGCCGAGATTTATGGGCATAAACGCGATAAACATAGGTTCTGGCGAGTCTCAGGGATGCGGAATGAAAGCGGGTCCTAGCTTTTCTACGAAGCGCTCACACTAGGCGAGAGTATCGCTAAATTGCAGAGAGAGTTGACAGGCGGGCAGGATCACTATCCAACCTCGGCGCCGTGACGTGCAGGATGTGATCCGATCGTTCATGATACGCCGTGTAGTCACGGTTCACTTTTGTTTGGATATTCTGTCGAGTGAGGAGATCTGGAGCCCATTAAACAGGATGACATTCGACTAAGCAATTGGACTTATCACCGAGTCTTGCGCTTACCCATAGTAGACTCCTAGCTAGAGAAGAGCGAGTCGCGAAGCGGCGAGAGCGAGAGGAGCCGTATTTGGAAATAGTCCGGGATCTACAGGCATTACTCATATTTAATCGATAAACGGGGAGAGGACGCACCCGACCGGCGGTCCGCGTGGCTCGGGAGACATGGTACGATACGCCTGTCGATTAACATTTGTACAATAGGCTTCGGCTATTTGGGCAGACATCCCGCATCATCGACATTGTCGAACCACAAAGCGGCGCATTGATCGCATTCGTTAATTGCGCGCAATACATGATTGTTGCAGTATTCTACACTCATACTCCAATTTGATCTTAAACGAACTAGCAGGTGTACGCTCATATCGGCAGCATGAAGACACTGTCTCACTGAAGGTCTAGGCGGTGGCGAGATAGATACGTATGACATCCCATAGCTTGTCTAGTCGTGCATGAATGTGGCGAGGACTAGGATAACAGCTAGTAGATATTGCGTGTGGAGCTCATTGTACACACCACAATACGTCTGGCAATTGTTTGCATACCAGCTCAACTCTGCGCCTACAAATTATTTGCACTGTTGCGCACAGTCGCAAGTTAGGCACCATCGCGTCACGAAAATTTGCTAGCGAAGATCATCGTTTGCAAGGACTCGCACGCATTCATTAGTCTCGCCAACCAAAAGTCGCAAAAAGACGACGGTAAACCACACACAAGTACGCGTAGAGAAACCGATCCGCCGGCGATGCACTAAGGTGGAAACGATCAATTACGGGCAGGCGTCGCTTGCTGCTCAGTGCAATAGTTATCTTCGCTATACGAGAGGATACGGCTCAAACTCTCATATGTTTCTTCTCTCTGACCCGACTTTCACAATAAATCAAGAAGCTGAGGCATCAGCTTATCGCTACTCGCTGGAAAAGCACAACATGGATTTTGGATTAACAAACAAAAAACACAATACACTATGTAAAAGGGCTGAGTACGAAATCGTACCGATACTCACTAAATATCAAAGGTGCAGGAGAAGAGTACTAGGATGGATTTTAATTCACCTTACAGTATATAATATTTATTCCAGCTGTTAATATATTTCTTGCTATACTATTTTAACTATATAAGACTTTCTTTTATATCTATATTCTATATTTCAAGATAACCAGGCTCGAGTGACCGTAGACTACTCAATGGTCTAAACTCAGACAGATGTTCTGGAGAACGATTATTAAATCATATTTGAATGTACTTACTAGGTACGATCACAAACAGGCTCCGAAACAAATAAATAGACATCCGATCTTTACACTATCGACAGAAAGGAGCTCTAGAGTATAAAGTCTACACAAGACGAAGCTGAAATACAGCCAAAATTCTGCAACAGAAGAGTAATTGCTAATTCAAAGATCTATTATCTCAGTACAAAGTATCGATTTAGTTTCGGATCTAGAGAAAACAACAGGCGGGCGAAGAGAACAGGATGTCTTAATCAAACGCATGCTGGCATGCACGAGATCAAACCATACTTTCGGGTTGTGTTGTGCGTGTACGATATAATTAGCCAAGACGATTTAAATTCGAACTCGCTCGTCTCGCCGTTAAGGCGTTTATTTGGTAGCCATATTCCATAATAATGCTATGTTATATTTTGCACCAGTCATGATAATTCCAATAAAAGCAAAGCAAACATGTGTCTTCACTGTAATCTCTCGATGCAATCATTACGTAACGTATTGTTCGTGGTGTCGAGTCTTTTCATGAAAATGCAGTATGCATATTGCAAAGGCAGCGACGTTTACCGGTTGTTTCCATATGACGCCATAAGGTGCAAGTTAAAATCTCGCCGAAGTTGATTGGACCCAGTCCTGCGTAGTGCTATCCGTGAAAATGTCTTGATACTGTCCTTTGCACTGTCGGCGGCGTCTCGGTGCAATCGTTTATTCTGAAAGCTATATGATGAATGTATCGGTTGTAGAATAAAATGATCGGATATACCACGATATTTATTGTCATTCTCTCTTTAATGTGATGATTTTTATTCCCCTAGAGGTAGAAGGCTTAAGGGCATACACGTCAGGGTGGCTTTCTCGCGGTTCGTGGCGTGAGTGACGCCGCGCGGAAAAAAAGAAAGATACACTGACATGTTGTTGCAAGTTGAGGCACACGTCGGGGTAAGTTGAGGCAGGTCAACTGCTTGCATATCCGTGCTCCAACTCCAACTATATTGCTTGTTATCTCCGTGTCTACAGCGGTGGTTGAAATATAATGCGTAAGCCACTTTTCAGAAGCCGCATGCCAATATTAGCACTATACTAGAGAGGATAAATGGAATATGCATGGCCACTGGGTGTGACTGGCCGACTGCTCTTTCCTCGCCTACGCTCCATCGTTTCGTTCCTAATTTTGATAGAATAAATGGACTGCTGTGAAATTTGTCAGCATATAACTGTTAGGTACAGACATGATCACTTATTGATCAGTCGCTGCAAACCTAATTTTCGAAGAAACATTTAAGTATCAGAGCTCTACTAATAAACTGTAACGTTCTGCTCAACTTCCCTATAAAGCTGGATTAGCTTACCCCGTCGCTGGGGCAAAATGTACCAAGTGATTTACTGGATCATTACACGTCCATGCAGTCTGCAGATGCAGCCTTTAGGTACTTCTGCAAGTATAATAAAACTCCGTTGTCAGTTTGTAGCTTAGGGCTTAGGCTATCAGTCTGGCAAGATCAGTTATTCAATTTGCCTGGCATTTAAGCGTCACAGGCAGAATGGTAAAAAAAAATCATCTTACCCCGTTCTCCTCCACACACTGTGTCAACCGCAGGCAACAGGTGCCGGCCCGCGGCGCCTTTGTTTGCCCATACAAGGAGCGTCAGCCGCTTTGGTCGCGCGTGGCTGGCTGGCAGAGGATCGATTTTTGATCAGCTGAGTATCGCTAGGGAGGGGAGGGGCTGAAAAGCGTGAGAGAAAGGGAACACCCCCGCGCCAGACAAAGCATTGTAGCAGAAATAAGACAGGCTGCAGTGGCTGGGAACTCGGAGGTGTGGGAGCAGGACGTTGCTATAATCATATTATTTTAGGCAGGCGTTGAGGCAAATGCATTTCTCTCAACGCCCACCTGTAAAGATAAAGTCATAGGCTCGGAGGATATCTATGACCGCAACACAGCTGAGATATTTAATTTATTTGCCACCCTCTCACCCTCAGTCAATAGTATTTTGTAATACACTTTGATTATTGTCTTTAATTACTTATATGATACTTAATTGCCTACCTTATTCGCATTTGTAATTTGTAAAATGTAATTCTGTTTATGAGTTACTTAGATCATGGCTACGCCTTCACTGTCGCAGTGGGATCCTTTAAGGGTCTCCGCCACAGGGGGGACGGGGGATGTGCCCCCAACATTGTCGGATTTTAACATTACGCCTATGGGCGTTGGATGGAAAGAATCGACTTTAGAATGCCTCCGTCCCCCCGCCAACTTTCGGAAGATGCTGACTCCCTTGGATCTTTTCATCCATTACTGGCTCTTTGCAGGTGTCTCTCTCCAACCGGAACGAATTTCGGGTCCTGGATACACCACTGCGCAAAAAGTTTTCAACTAAACAGTTTAAGCAACGCTGAAGCACTCCGCAGAATAGACAGTTCGACAGCACGTATAATCTCCTCACTAACACATGTCGTGTCATGATGTGACAAGCCCCTGGCCATCGGCACACTTCGTTAAATCCCCCCCCCCCCTGTACCTGCCGTGTCGACACATCATTATATGGCTCCGGCGGCACGACTTGGCACCAACACCGCACCTGAAGCTGGCGAAACGGGCCCAAAGTTCAGAGGTCCATATATAGTCTCAGGTCCATAATAACGGAGTCAACTCGCACCTGTCTCTGCACTTCGTCCAGAGAAACACTCGTCATTCTTTCTCACGTTCATCACACATTTCAACATCGTGACTCTACACATCAACACATAGTAGCACCACGCCGTCAATCTGTGCCGAATGATTCAACACATTTCTGCCATAAGTCTCCGCGTGCAATCACACTCTACATGGACAACGTCAGCGAAATGCATCAACGTCTCGCAACACTCTCAACAGCTTAATTGCCTGGGAGCCTACAACACAGCAGACGCAGCGCGCACCGCCTGGCGCGGACCCGTCTATCCAGAATTCGTCAGCAGAGGCCTCAGTCCTGTCACGCATGCCGTAATGACCACGGGATCCTGCCACAAACGACAGTGGCAGCCGCATGTGAGGCTGGCCCGTGTCGCCACAATACCACTCAGTCGAAATAGTGGTAAGTGTATCTCACCGTCGAGTCGAAATCCTCGGGGTATTGTTCGCAGCAGCCTTGACCTTGACCTGTAAAATAGTGACCCAACACGGTGATGCCCAAAGCCCCGGAAAACCAGATGACAAGGCCTGCTCTTATCAACTATTTTTGACGCGTGAAAAGCTTCTCTGCTTGTGTTCACAATTATGCACCACTGTGATCCGCGCAGATGGAGCCAATTATCTGGTGGGCGTAGCAGCAACGGACTAGCACTCGGGTAGCAGAACGGTAGCAGCTGGGTAGCACAACGGTAGCAGCTGGGGTAGCAGCAACGGTAGCAGCTGGGGTAGCAGCACGGTAGGGGTAGCAGCAACGGTAGCAGCTGGGGTAGCAGCAACGGTAGCAGCTGGGGTAGCAGCAACGGTAGCAGTAGCACTGACCTGTGATTAGGTGTGCCGACTCGATTCGCTGATGAAATGTTGACTGAGTAGCCGGATCTCTTCTTAAATCCTAGAGACGGACTATCAAGCCAAACATCTCCGAACAATGGATGCATGAACAGCTGGGCGGCAACGAAGCCCAGCTGTTCGTGTCTCAGGGATAAGTAAACACAAACTGCCACTGACAAGACTGTACGATGGTATTGAACAAGGCAAATGTGGCGATGACACGAACAGTTGTTATAAACATATCCTTATTATTTTTCTTTCTACCCAGAACCAGACACAGTGCGTTTGATAAGCTGCACATCAGCACAGACATATATGAGGCCTGTTCCCGTCGCACCTCCAACCTCCTCCAAGTTGCTCCCACTTGCTTCAGTCGTATTCTTTAACACAGAGCAGTTGGAGCATTTTTAGAGGAGGTTAGAGGCGGTTAGAGGCGCCACGGGATAGTGACGGGGGGACAGCCAACTATGGGGCCCATAGTTGGCTGTCACGCCGCGAACATGACTTCTTCTGCTTTCAATTTCCTTTCAGTTGCCTCTTTAAAGTTCACACAACTCCACTCATATTGACCGTTGACGTGTAACATTACCATGGCATCTGAAAACCACGTCGTACGCAAGTCAAAACATGACTCATGGTTGTAAGTGTTAGATACACACACCTGCCGCATCCTACCAGAAGATAGATGCATAGGTCCGTATAGGGACTGCTGGCGGGTACCACCTGTCGGACTGCAGCCGTTGGCACACCGTGAATTCACAGCCGCAGAAACACCGCGTGTATTTGCACAGCCCCAGTCTCACCGTGTACGTACTATTGGTTCCAAAATAAGCGTCCCGCTGAGTTGGCCGGCACAGCAGTTAAAGGGAATATACTGCTTTGGGAAAAGTCTGTGGATTGATGCAGATGAATGCCCAGATGAGTGGCTCTCATCTCCATCATTTCTCATAATTTTCTCAAAGCGTTGTACTCCCTTAGACTGCTGTGCCGGCCGACCCAGCGGGACGCTTATTTTGAACTAATATTAGTACCTGTTCACAGCGGATTCAGGTGGTGTTATGCAATACTGCGAGATCCTACACCCAGGGCCTGACAGTGATGCTGTGCTGACCAAACTATGCGACGTAACACGGTCATCACTCATCACTGCAGTTCGTTATCCTCGCTTTTCAGGGGCATGACAAGCCCAGGTAAGTGGGTATGGTGCCGATATGTATGTGGGGTGAGCGGAATCGTGGTTTACGCTTTGCCATGTTAATATAATGCGATGAAGGCATCATATATTTATTATGTTGACGTAGTTTTTTTTGCAGGCTGACGGGATGAGGTTCTTCTCAGATCTGTCTAGAATGCATGGATACCACAAACACGGTAAGTGTCACATATCTGATATGTATATGGGAAGTACATTGCCTTTGGAACCTTTTTCCATTCAAATGTAGCTATAGATGATATTTGTTTTAATTGTTGTTTGCAGTTCACAAAACTTACATGTAGGTACCTATTCAATGGAAAGGTCTCGATGTCTGTTTTGTTAACCACTTCCGTTTTCTCCTGATCTTTCCTAAAGAAGTTATACTATAAAATGTTCAAACTACAACTTTAATGACGTTTCAGCTTCATATTTTACGGCCACAAAGCCCAATATAAATTCCTGGTACATGAGGAAAACAGGCATGATATTTTCGATCTGCCGTTTATTTGTTCCAATGAAGGAAAAGCAAACGAGGATAATATGTATACATTTACTTATACCAGTAGAAGGAGCGAGTGCAAACAATACAAATAATGTCTCGAGCAGCACATTTAGACAACCACTATCTTTTGAGTAATCTATCGTAACTCCTTACCTTCCGTAAAAAAGCGTGAATGGACGGTGATTGTAAAATATGCACCTCTCCATTGTCCTCGAGGAAAAATACACGCAGTTGACGACGAAAAGAGCGCCAGCCATTCATTTCGTCATCCCCCCCGACCGGCTGTCCTTCCATTGAATAGATTGCCCTTGTCGCGGACGATTAGCGTTGACTAACCGGCCGTTAAGGCGGCCATATTGTTTCAGCTACGCTAACTCGGACGAGGACAGGTCTTGGCACCGCTCGCTGCTCGCTGGTGTGTGTTATGGTACCCGACAGGCTCCTTAGCAGGAGAGGGACATGCCACAGACTTGACACACGGTTCAGTAAAGCGGCTGACACCCCGCTGTGCTCCCGAGGTCAGCCCTTATGACGCAGACCGACGCGGTGGCAATAGCCAGTCCAGGAGATGGAGGCAGAAGTCGGAGCAGGCGACAATCGGTCGATTTCGTGAATGGAAGTTTGATCACCACTGAAAGACGATATAATACAAGATATTTATTACTTTGTATTTATCAATTCAGTCCGAGTCCGAATGTTTCGAATGGATGTATAATGGAATGGATCGAATGGTGAAAACTCGCGCTATAGGCATAGCTTTGGTGCGCAGGCTCACCCAATCGCGCAATGCCTTGTGTCCGGCAGAATTTAGAAGCGAAAGTCTTACGTACCCGACATACCTGGACAATGGACATGGTATCGCCCTCGCCCATCTGACGTCAACTGACCTTGAACGCAACCGCTGCCACCGGCCGCAGGTCATCCTCAGTCAGGGGCTAATAGCGAGCGCCGAAGCGTCTCGAACCCGGGCTTCCACTACTGGGTGCGGATAATGGAATGCATATGCGGAATAGTAATAATTAATATGCTGGATAATGGAATTGTCTACAGCTCTGGCTATCGCTGTGTGAAGTTGAATTAATTACGTTATTACAATTATTACAATTATTTTACTTTCGAGTACTGTCTTACCTTTAACTGAATTATCAGGAAAGTCTTTAAAATATTTGTTTAAGGGAGTGTGTCTGCTCTTTTGGAATGTCAATATTTTTATTACGGCAAGAAGTTATTGGTTTCATTATTAGATACGATAAAAATCACATCTGGAATCCATTTAGATGAATTCTTACATATTTTCTTTTTCGCATATCTTTTGTTTCGATATCAATAAACGATTGCCACTATAATCAGAGTAAATAAAGTGCTATGTAAAACGGCGCACCTAGGATGATATAGCGGTGTAATCGCACCCAGTATACAACCCATACAAAAATGTTGATAAACCATCGAAAAGCAAAATGGCCACCGACGCTCTGTTTGGCAGCTGCTATCAGCGCGCACGAGCGGTTTTGTCGAATTGCTAATGGCCAGCGCTAACGATCTATATGCTAGCGGTGTAATCGTTAGGGCAATGCTTGTAGTAGCGAAAGCCTCTCTGGCGCCTACCGATAATTGTGTGATTCCATACTGATTTTGGCGCCTTTGGAATATCTCAGCAACTAGACTCCTAGAGTGAATCTGGAGACATAAAATAATGGCTAAATAAAGACAAATATGTTATATACACCAGTGTTAACAACTCCACATGAGCGATGTGAGTAGGCACACCGCACAACACCCCCATTTAAAGGGAATATAGCACCTTTAACATTAGTTTTTAACTGAGATAGCCAGATTGTCGGGTGTGCTGAGAAACCCCAAATCCGAAATTTTTTCGCATCAAAGCCGACCTAGTTGCTGAGTTCAACGCAAAAACCGTTGGTATATTGTGGTCATATTTTCAACGTCACAATCCCGTACGTTTCGCATCGTCCATCAGTAGTTACTCCACTGTGATGCCACGCAACTTGCTTTTTTTGAACCGTCGCCCAGTATTTCAGTTACCTTGTGTCCGCCCCGACGCCACCGACGTCGGTCAGGCGTTCGGCACACTAGTGGCTCACGTATGCGTTGCCCCCACGTCTACCCTGCGCGAGCGAGCGCCGGTCGACCCAGTACCACCATCGCGTTTCACGCCTACTAACCGGTGCACCCATGTGCGGTGCGGCACGCAGCTGTCACTGGCGGGCGCAAAGTTTTGCGTTCCGATGCCTCCTTGTGACGACACAACTCGCTTTGGTGACGCAAGATGGTGTGACGTCAACAATGTAAACATATTACTATTTGTCAATTACAACAAATTCTGACTTTTTTCGCAAAAATGAATGCCAAAGGACCGTAACAGGCATTCTTCTCCATCATTCTACATACTTTCCCCAAGGTGCTATATTCCTTTAAGAGATATTCCTTTTCCCAAATATTGGTGTAGCATACACAAAGGATTATTTACACATCTTCCAACACAAATAGTTGTATACAAAATGCAGATACTAACAGCAGTCTCTTCCTGATCATAGCCAAAGAAACCGAAACCAGCTTACACAGTCACTACCGCATGCCTGGCGACTCAACCCACCTGTCTCGGTGCACGTGACTGGTGACAGGTGCACGGAGCGACTCGGTGCGGTGTGTGTCGTGACCGGGCTGACCGTCGGTAGCTCCTGTTCGTGAGACACCCGCCGGCCTTCCGGACTGCAGATCGTGATCACCGGAAATGGCGACCTTCTCCCGGTATCGGGTCAATGGCGGGGAGAGGCTCATGGTCAGTGGGCAGTGGTGAAGAGTGGCCATTGAGCGGTCAAATTTGTGAAAAGTTATATTGCGACGAACAGAAATTGCATCTATGTCACACCGGTGAACTTCAAGTTTAAATAATTTGACTATTAACAAAGGATTTGGATAGAAGTTCATCGGAGCCTACACAAGATAGATAGCAATTATATATTTTCATTGAAATATTCTTGATTCAGACACGATCCGATCTAAAAAAAAATGCTTGCAATATAAACGTATGCGGCAACTTTAAAACGTTAAACAGATGCACGCATAAGTTGGATAAAACACAAATGCAACACTCAATTAAAATGACACAGGATCTTACGACACAATTTGAAAAATTAACTTGCAATCACAGAAGGTATATCTAGAATCGCATGCATCGAACAGATATGAAACTGTATAAAGACAACGTCTAAATAAGTGTGATGCAGACATGTGCCAAGTCTAAAAATAGGACTCAAGATCCACAAGATACCACGACAAACTGATTTTTCCGGATCAAGGATCAACGGGATCCCATGATTTTTATCTTCTCTGGGATCCAAGATCCTTAGGATCCCATTAAAAACACACTTTCAGGATCCGAGAACGACAGGATGCCACGACAAAATGATTATGCAGGGTCCATGATCCAAGAATATCCCAGATCTTGGATCCTAGGGATCCTAGATCCCGTTTTTTGGATCTTGGTTCATGTCTGATCACTACATGTATCTGTATGTACAACTTACACCATTGACATTGAGTGTGGGAGTTTTAAAACATAAAAATACATGCATTCTTATATTTTAGCACCACAAACAAATGAAATATGCTCAACAAGATCCACAAGATCCCACGACAAGCTGATTTTCTAGAATCCAGGATCCACAGGTTCCCACGACAAAATAATTGCCGGGTTCCCCCCCCCCCCCCCAGGAATCCAACAACAAATAATTACCAAGATCCAAGATCCACATGCCTGTCACGACAATAATCTCCAGGAATCCAGGAATCAAAAAAGATACCAGACATCTTGACCTCATAGGGATCCAGGATTTGGGATCTTTTGGGACATGGCCCATGTCTGGTGTGATCACACATTGGCTTTGGGGAGACACATAAATTTGATGGAACAAGTTGCAGGTTCCTACCGCTGTTTTTAATGAATTGATGAACGCAATTTAATTTAAAATATTTAATAGATGTCAACTAATTATATATTCCGCTGAATTAAATCAGAATTTTAACATAATAGTATATTGCGTAATTTACAAATCTTTCTCTGATTGTCGTGACGCAAAAATTTAGCAATAGTTCAGGCCGCAATGATTCCTGAGGTTCGTGTGACACATTTAATTCGTAAAAAGAGGATCAACGCAAAAAATTCAGCATACGTTAATTACGCGTGGAAATCAAAAGCACGTGATATGGCGTTTTCAAGAAAACAGATATCGCCATGTTTGCAATCATGGCAACTTTACTGAAACAAACACAAACTAAATTGTGGTAATTCTACCCTTGTCACTAAATAAATAATCTTAAACGGCAGCTCAAAGGCATTTTAAACGGATTGCCTACAGCCAAACGGATCCCTAAGGATGATTAATCTCTTTCCAACAAGCTCTGGAACCCGGCAGACGACTATTCAAGACAGCATTGAGGGCACGGTCGCATTTTGCAAGTATTTCTGGGGTAGTTTTTTCAGTGAAGGGCAGTAAATCTGGATTTGAGCCCACTTAAACAAGCTTCCTGTGAAGTAACTAAAACCGAGTAATAGGTGTTTAAGAAGAACCCCAGACCAGGAAGCAACTTGAGACAGGCCGTGGAACTTGCAGTGGCGGACCATCCCAACCGGCAGTAGCCGTAAGCAGCTTGGTGAGTTGAGGTGGAGGGCAAGAGCTGTGCCTCAGCGAAACGGAGCCTATCTCGAATGTGCTCTAGAGGATACTTAAGATGACGCTTTGTTGTGGGTGAACTTACACAGCAATAATTCCATGACTTTCTGAGTGGTTGGTGTGAACAGAAAGTCAAGGAAAGCGTTTAATCATTTATATTTGCCAACGGGAAATTTAAGGAAATAAAACATGCTTTCACAGGATGGCAATATTATTGCTAAATGACGTCACTACATCAAGTACTTTATAAATAATAACCTCTACATGCAAATATTCTCTGTGAATATTGCTATGTTTGCAAAATAATGTGTATCACGTTGATCAGCACATTTTTCGTATTATTTTGCACATATTCACCAAACAACCTGCAACTTGTCCATTGTATATTGATGAAGACGACTATCTGGATTTAGCTTAGATCAGAGACCTCTGGATCTATCTATTTCATACTCATCTCCTGATATTTGGCGGCTATCATTCGCGAATCGGTCATCGTTACCAATCATTTGCGGATTGGCTACTATCAACTGACGTGCGTGGCCACCCCAGCTGCAGATAGGGACGTAGCCAAGGGGGCCAAGGGCCATGGCCCCCCTGAGCAAAATAAATTAACACTAGATAGAATGGGGTTCTCTGAAAACCCGACCCTACCCCTCCCCTCCCGGTCAGCAGCATATGGTTGAGGAGCAAAATGTGTTTTTTTTCCGACGTGCCCCCTCCCCTGATAAAAATTATGGCTACGTGCCTGGCTGCAGACAAGAGACACGCCCTCCTTGCTGACAACTCGGCGTGACCGCTGACCGCAGCATGGCCGTCGACATTACTGTTCTTCTGATGGGACTCGGCAAGTCTCGTGTAACTCACTGTAATGTAGCCCTCCCGCAGGACGACATCACTCACGCTGAGACGTGCTCTCCTGAGAGCATGCCAGTCAACTGCACTTTATCAACTCCGGCGCAGAAGCAGAACTCTGCGCGGGTCAGATTCCGTCAGTGGTCCTGAAAATACAGGATCACGGGATCACAGAGCCACAGGACCACGCGGGACCACGCGGGACCACAGGATCACACCGAAAAAAGACTGCACTGAGCGAAAAGTTTACTCTGCGTGTGGGTTTTCCATCGCTTTTTTCCAAAACTCTTTTCATGGCACTGAATAAACTCTGGCATCCGGAGTAAGCAATTCAGAAGATACTTATCTAAGTATTATTTTGTAATGTTGGGCGATTGCAAACACTAACTGTAGTTTTTCAACTCTGATATAAGAAAGTTATGAGTTTTTACAGAACACCTAGGTTTCTTTACTCTCATAAGCGGAATCGGGTGTTATTGAAGTACGATATGAAAACATTGTATAAAGAAAGGAGTAACTGCATACGATTGGTACATTTTCTACTACTTCTGGCAGAAAAAGTGGGATAGTCTAACTCCGGATTTCATACTAAACCAACTTCAGGAAGGAGTTCCGCTGCTCTATAAAGATAGCATTGCTCTGAAAGCAAAAATAAATGAGCATCTGTAAAACTCCTCAACACGTATTACATTTACTCCAGTACAAGTACTGAATATTGGACGTGGGAACTCCACTTCCCAGAGATAACTTTTATATCCGTGTGCCCGCAGCCTGATGATATAAAGCGCCGTCAGCTGTGTCGCTCTGAGCCTCAGTCTCCACAGCGTCGTAATTACGTGACATGACATCCATCTGGCGTAACGTGACGTGACGTCATTCTGCCGTTACAAAACTGACGCGCGTCGAGTGCGGCGCGGAACGGTGCAGAAGTGTTCAGCGAGCGTACTGGAGGCTACCAGACAATGCAATGAGAGGAGACTACAGATGTGTTAATGGTCGATGCTCGACACCGAATGGCTTAAGTGGGGCTGCTTTTGCTCAGCTAGGCTGAGTTAGAAGTATATGTGCTTAGTAAGTCAACAAAACCTAAAAGCATCAGTATTAACATGTGTCAAGACCAGTAGGCCCGAAAAGTCTCTCACCATCTTTCCTGTGACCTGCGTGTAACAGTTTTACCTACACCTACTACCGGGCACCAACTCCCCACTCGGATTGATCTAATTGTTGTTAGGCACGCGTTGCGCCGTCTTTCTTGTTGGTAGGGCCGCTGTGTGATGTTTTTTGCCGCTCTGCGTCGTGTCGAGTGAAAGCCCTGCGGTTAGCCGTGCCGTGCCGTGTCCGTAGCTCGTGCTGCTGCCGTGCCGCGTTCGCTACCCTGGCCGCTCGTTCGTGCGTAAGGGACCGCTCCTACGCCGGCAGGGGTCGGCCGCGTGACCTGTGGAGGGCGGCTCGGCGGTCATCGGCGGCTCGGCGGCTTGAGGGTGGGCCGGCGGCGCGGCCGACTCGGGCAGTCAGTGCGCAGCGTGGCGGTGTGGAGGGAGGTGTGTGAAGTGACGTGCCGACAGACAGGACAGTCAGCATGGAGAGTGTTGTGGCGCAGCTACGTGAGTAGAACACTGCAGGGGGAGTGTGAGGGGGGCGACTGTTGGGTGGCTGGCGGTGCGTCTGTACATTTGATTATGGGACAATGAAATATGAAGGTGTCTTCTCTCCCTGTTGAAACAGGCTTGTTCGTACCCTTTCCAGTTTTCCCAGTGTGGCACCTGTTTATTATTACACTGCAAATTGTATGATGTTGAATCGTTTATTATAATCTAAAGAAGTAAAGAGCCGAATAGCAAGACTCTTAGTTATGTAATATATTTGTTCGTTTATGAGGCAGTTTTGGCTTGCGCAATATTTCATGGTATCAAGAGATCATGTTTTTAATGGATCAAGAGGATACAATGATTGTCAGCAGGTCTCACTAAAGACATTAAATTCTGAACTATTGGGAGTTGCAGTGAGCTCACAATGGAGAACAGCAAAATCGAAAAAAGGACGGTGATGCAAAGCGTCTTTCTGCGTTTATTATTTTAAGCATTCCAAATTTAGACCATATAGGTTTTGAGCTTAAATGCACGAGAATGAATAATTTTATAATAAACATGGATTCCATGCAACATTTATTTTAAATACTTTTCTAGTATTTTGTTTCCTTACAGTGCTGGAACTTTATAAAGTCGGTGGGGGGGGGGCTAATGTTAATTTGATAGATTTTAACTAGATTCCTACCATGCAACGCCAGAGGCCTAATGTTCTAATTTGAAACCATGGGGGGGGGGCTCGGGCCCCCCTCAAAGAGATATAAAGTTCCGCCCCTGTTTTCTTATAATACCCACCCAACTTTGTCATTGCAGTAACATTGCCAAATTGACCGTTGTCAATTCAAACACAACTTCACGGAATATTCCTCAAGGCCGACATTTTACCTGTTCGCTCGAAGGGTCGTCAACGTGCCAGCCTAATGATGTATGTTTAAGGTAAAGTGTCAACTAGTTTTACGCTAAGGACATGCGGTTATCTACAATCAAACATGCCAGTTCGGTAAAATGAACAGCATAAGATTCCAGGATTCCATAATTGATTCCAGGATTCCAGGTATCACTACATTCTGAACCTTAGCCATCACAGCGCAGTCTTTACAACAACAATACGTGTCGCCTAACAGGCACAACAATCTTCAATAATACTTTTATCTCGTGTAATAGTAAAGCTGGCGAAATGCAGGGTCGTCGAAACGAACAAAGAGTTTGGGGGGACGTAGGCATTCTGAAGACGATTCTTCCCATGCAACGCCCATAGGCGTAATGCTAAAACTCCGAATATTTGATAGGGGTAAGCGACCCATGTTTGGCCGTAGTCTTGGGGGTCCCCTCCCCGCTTTGCTCCACATCCCATGGTTTATAACCGTAACGCTCATCCACCTGCCTTTAAACATGTTTCCTCCCTTTGGTCGTATACATATACTGTACCGTCATAACATCGGCACATTGTCCTCCCAGAATACCTGTGGGCCTGCCATGCGGCAGAGCCTGAGGCCACCGCTGCAAGCTAAAATGCAACACTCCGCGCCGCAACGTGATCTCGTTCTTGTCATGTCGAATGACATTGCAACGACTTTTTAGCCACCCATTAGCCTGGCGTTACAGAGGACTCGACTCCATCACCGGCTCGTTAAGGGACTATCATAGGCCACCAATTTAAACCATCGTGCACTATACAGCACGCTGGTCATTAACTGCACAGTGCACAGGGTCCCGAGACATGGCCTTATACGTAACACCTGATCGGTCAGATGACTTCAAACCGCCACATATATGTATCTGCACGATGGCTGTCTGGGTGCTGAGTCGCTGACCACTGCCTGTGGCGCAGTAGACAACGGTAACAGGCGAACGGGGCTCATGTGGCAGCTGCTGATGGGTTGATATCCGCCATACTGCGTCGTCAGTCTGGTGGTGGCGTCCGTGTTGAACGCTCCTTAAATAGACACACGCCGACACGTTTCCGCAGCACGTGACTCACACCGCCTAATGCGTTACAATGTCTGCCCACGTGGCTGCTTCGTGCAACG